>CAKNYM010040615.1:20474-41219 GCA_932195095.1 Andricus curvator
TCACTCGGAGCGCCAGAAAGTTATAACCGTTTCTTTTATCCAGGACCCTCAATTTTCTAGAAGAGCTTTCAAGTTAGAAACCGAAGCTAACTAACAATACAATTTGAAGTATCTTTTGCTCTTTTCTGTAATTTTTTATTTCTGAACAAAATACTAAAACAGGAGAAGTAAAATAGCGGCCTAAAATTTCAAAAAATTGATGCCCCTGAAGAAAGAACCAGTTATAACTTTCTGGCGCCAGTCTGAACGTCGCTTAAATTCAAGCGGTAAGGGGTCGTTCCACTCTGAGCGCCAGCAAGTTATAACCGTTTTTTTTAAATCCGGCACCCTCAATTATCGAGAAGAGCTTTCAAATTAGAAATCGAAGCTAACTAACAATAAAATTTGAAGTATCTTTTGCTCTTTTCTGCAATTTTTGATATCGGAACAAAATAGTAAAACAGGAGAAGTAAAATAGAGGCCTAAAATTTCCAAAAATTGAGGCTTTTGATCAAAGAACCAGTTTTAACTTTCTGGCGCCAGTCTGAACGTCGCTTACATTAAAGCGTAAGGGGTCGTTCCAATCTGAGCGTCAGCAAGTTATAACCGGTTTTTTTTTTTAAATCTGGGGTCCTTAATTATCGATAAGAGCTTTCAAGTTAAAAATCGAATCTAACAATAAAATTTCATGAATCTATGCTCTTTTCTGTTATTTTTGATATCGGAACAAAATAGTAAAACAAAAATTTCCAAAAATTGATGCCCCTGATCAAAGAACCAGTTTTAACATTCTGATGCCTGTCTGAACGTCGCTTAAATACAAGCGGTAAGGGGTCGTTTCACTCGGAGCGTCAGAAAGTTATAACCGTTTCTTTTATCCAGGACCCTCAATTTTCTAGAAGAGCTTTCAAGTTACAAACCGAAGCTAACTAACAATACAATTTGAAGTATCTTTTGCTCTTTTCTGCCATTTTTGATATCGGAACAAAATAGTAAAACAGGAGAAGTAAAATAGAGGCCTACAATTTCCAAAAATTGAGGCCCCTGTTCAAAGAACCAGTTTTAACTTTCTGGCGCCAGTCTGAACGTCGCTTAAATTCAAGCGGTAATGGGTCGTTCCAATCTGAGCGCCAGCAAGTTATAACCGGTTTTTTTATCCGGGGCCCTCAATTATCGAGAAGAGCTTTCAAATTAGAAATCGAAGCTTCAAGAAAAGGGCAGCCAGTCAATTGAAATAGGGAAAGGTGTTGGTCTCTGAATAATCACACTCTATTATTCTGTCTTTCCTTTGCCCTCCTGCTCCAACTACCACTTCACTCTGAAAATGAAAACTGCGTCGACACTCGACGTACAGTCGGTGGAAATCTACTACTGCTGATCGCAAACCCAGATATGGTCCGGACGGAGGTGACCTGTTCAAAATGCGGATCTCACCTGGGGCACGTTTTCAACGACGGTCCCAAGCCGACGAGGAAGCGCTTCTGCATCAACTCCGCCTCCATCATGTTCCACGCTGCCGGCGAGGAGAAGAAGAGTAGCTCGTGAAATTTCCAAAAACAAAAATTAAACCATTTCCTCTTTCTCAAAACCACCAACACGGTTCTGTGGAAATGGCTCAACTCCAAGGTGTGAACACCAAGAATGTTTCTCTTGATTTTGTATCTGTGAGGACAGTATTTTCTGAGGTAGAAAATGTCTTATATGAAAAATCCGAGGAAAAATCGAATTTTGTAAAACAGGTCTACCTGATCGGGAAATTGGGAATTTTGTTCAACTGAAAATGACTGGGAACGTAAATTTGTGAACAAATCTTAATTCTCACTTGGAATAAGGAATTTCCAAAAGAATTACAATTTTGACTTGGAATAGTGAATTTTCTAAAAGAATTATAATTCTGAGTTGGGACAGAAATAAATATTTAAAAATTTACATGAAGAATTACAATTGAGATTTAAGGATATATTATTGTTTGAAATCCATTTATCAACATTAAAGATTGGCTATTATAATCAGTCGGGCTGTTAAATAAGTGAAAAGGAACAAACTTTTTAATCCAGTAAAGGCATATTTCACTGTTCTTATGATATAAATTTACAATTTTTTTATATGAAATCAGAAGATAATTTTAGAAATTATTACTATGCTTTCAATTTTTAAAATTAAATTTTAAAGTTTTGTGAAATTATATATTATAAGAGAAATATTGAAAAGTATTTATGAATTTTACAAAGTGTTTACATATTTAACAAGTTTGGTCTATTTACGTAATGAATCTGTAATCGGAAATTATAATTTTTTTTTAATTCATTTTATTTTATGGATATTCCAAATATACAGAAAGCATTATTTTCTCAATTGTTTCAAAAAATGAATTTATCATGTTTTATTCGCTCACTCCCTAATTATACGGACTTGGAACAGGGAATATTGGAAAAGAATTATAATTTTGGAAAGGAACAGGAAATTTTATTATGAATTATAATTTTTACGTTAGGACCGGGAGTTTCCGTAAAGAATTATAATTTGGCTTGGAAAAAATGAATTTTTGACATGGATTGGGAGTTTTGTAAAAGAATTTTAATTCTGATTTACAAGAAGGGAATTTCAAAAAATTTCTCACAGTTTGAAACTTCCCTCTTCCAAATTTTGGAAAAAGGGAGTTACTATATTTCTGATTTAAAATAGAAAATTTTGTAAATGAATATAATTCTGACTGGGAACAAGGAATTTTGGAAATGAATTTAATTTCGTGAAGAATTATAATTTTTACTTTTTGGACAGGCAGTTTCCAAAAAGGAATATAATTTTCATTTTAGGTTTACATTAGAACAGAAAATTTCCTTATGAATTATAATTTTTTCTTTAGAATAGGGAGTTTTGGTGAAGAATTATAATTAGACTTGGAAAAGGGAATTGTTGACATGGAATAGGGATTTTAGACAAGAATTTTAATCCTGATTTAAAAGAAGGGAATTAAAAAATCCCTTTTCCAAGTCAGACTTATAATTTTGAGTTTGAACGGGGAATAAATAAATTAATATAAAAAAATACCCGTAAAGAATTATAATTTTGACTTTGGACCAGGGAAGTTTTTTAAATAAAACGGAAATTTTGGAAAATAATTTTAATTTCGATTGATCAAAATGGAATTTACGAAAAAAATCCCTGTTCCAAGTCAGAATTCGTCAGATTTTGAAAATTTCTTGTCCCAAATCAGAATTTTTTTAAATTAAAAAATGTTGCTTTTGTTGTAAATAAATATAATTCTGATTCGGAAGAGGAAATTTCCGTAAAGAATTATAATTTTGAGTTTGGGACAGGGAATTTCTGTAAATAAAAATATAATTTTGGCTACCGGGAGAGGGAATTCCCGTAAAGATTTTTAATTTTGACTTTAGGAAAGGCAATTTCCGAAATGAAATAAAATTTTTAATCTGGGACAGGAAATTTTAGCCAAGAATTATAATTCTGAATTGTGTCACGGAATTTCAGTAAAGAAATATAGGTTTTACTTTTTAACAGGAAATTTCGTAAAGAATTATAATTTTCATTTTAGGTTCACATTAGAACAGGAAATTTCTTTAAGAATTATAGTTTTTATTTTTTTGACAGGGAGTTTCCATAAATAATTATAATTTGACTTGAAGCAGGTAATTTTTGACAAGGAACAGGAAATTTTGGAAAAGAATTTTAATTATAATTAAGAGAAAGGAAATTAAAAAAAATCCCTGTTCCAAGATAGAATTTGTCACAATTTAAAACTTCCTTTTTCCAAATTTTGGAGAGAAAGGGAGATATTTCGGAATTATAATTGAACATTTTTCTTAAATAAATTTATAATTCTGACTTTAAACAGAGAATTTCATTGAAGAATTATAACTTGACTTAGAATAGAGAATTTTTGACATGGAACAGGAATTTTGGAAGATAATTTTAATTCTTATTTAGAAGAACGGAATTTAAAAAAAAATCCCTGTTCAAAATCAAATTTTTACAGCAAAAAATTATCTGATGTTCCAACTCAGAGTTATAATTCTTTTCTAAAATTCCCTGTTGCAAATCAGAAATCTTTGAAATTTTTAAAAATAATTATAAATCTCTTGTAGTCTTAAAAATCGTTTGAAATAATTCAAATCTTTTGAACTCTTTTAAATTGACTCGGAGAAAACTGGGAAATGATCGGAAATTTGAAATCATCCATAGGGTAGAAAAAATTGTTCCTTGGAAAAATTGCTATACAAAGTTCACTTTGATAATTTTTAATATCGCTTCGTTTTCTTGAAAAACTTGATTTTTCGATTTCATACCCGCATGTTTTTTAACACTAAAAACTTTTTATCACAAGCTGATAACATTTTATAAATAAATAAATGTCTTCAAACAATTTTAATAATAATATTGATCTATTCTAATTTTTTCTCCGGTATGAAGAAGTGAAAAACTAATTTTTACCCCTTAAAATAAAAAAATCAAGTTTTTCAAAAAAATAAAGTGAGATTAGAAATTATTAAGGGCATTTTTTTGAAGTAATTTTTCCAAATTTTCAGAAAGACTGGGTATTTCGACTTGTTGAAATTAAATATGGATTTTTTTCAAAAAACCGTCCAGATAAAAATCAAGAGAAAATTCTTATTATTTCTACCTTTGAGTCGAAGTCATTTCAACGGAACTGGGCCAAGTATTCGCTTAGCGAATTCTTTTTTAAAAACAATTATATTGCTTATTTTAAGAACTCTGATTCGAATTTACGAAGGTGACTGTTTTAAAGATTGTGACGGACTCTTTGAGCCATAGAATGATTGGATTTTTGCAACTTATAGCTTATAGCATTTATTTATTCTAATATTGTACAACTGTCAGATTTTTTTTCTAATATACAAAAGCAACAACAGCGGAAGAATGTTCATCTTGTCTTTTTTGAAAAAACATATTTGCACAATATTCTAAGGCTGTTGTTTGTAATGTATTATAACATACGTGTAATAATCCGTGATAATAATGGAAAGATTTAGATTAGGGTGAGATTGTAAGATTGCCTATTTGTAAGGAAATCGGGGATTTTATATGCCATAATGGAGTCCTGTTATTTTTGCAATCAGAGGCCATAGTTTGTAAATAAGTCAGTGTAACTTATTAACAGAATTAATATAATAATTTGAAACTAGAGAGTCTTTATTTATTTTCCTAGGTCATATATTGTTTTTTAAATTAGTTTAAGATTTCATGACTTTTCCAGGTTTTCCAGGTCTACTTTAAAATAATCCAGGTCTACTTAAAAAAAAAATTCTGGTAAATTTAATTTAATTTAAAAACATTCTACTGATTGCACACGAATTTAGCAATAATTTGTTGTGCAATTATTAATTAATGCAAATGTCTTTTTTTAATAATTACATTTTTTAAAAATATTTGTTGAATTCTAAACAATTCTCATTAAAATAATATAAAATTTCTAAAAAGTCTGAAATTAGTAGAATCATATTTTTTTATTAATAAAAAAATCAATTCGTATGAATTTGAAAATTAAAAATTCGCCTTAAGGTACTAAAATAATTTTTACAAGTTTGAAATAGTTGAGACTAAAAAAACTCCAGTCACTTTTTCAAAATTCCGTGACTTTTAAATAATTTTTTTTCTCTTCAGTTTCTAGGGATTCAATTAATATGTTTAATTTAAAAAGATTTGACAAATGCTATTACAATAATAATAATTATTTGAATAAATGTTTTTTTAATCTTTTTACACTTGAAATTCCGTGCATATTTAGGTAAAATTAATGTTGGTACTATATTAAATTCAATTTGAACCGCTACAGATTTCGAACTTGTCAAGTAAGAATATTGCATTTTCAACAAGATATATGAAATTTCATAAAAATAGTTCAATTTTCATCCAAGAAGATTAATTTTTTTACCAAAAAAGACGATTTTTCACATAAATATTTAAAGTTTAAACTAAAAAAGGTCAGTTTTCAATCAAAAATGGAATAGTTAAATTTTCAGATAAAAAAATTAATTATCCAACAACAAAAATAAAAAATTTTCAACCAAAGTGATGGATTTTCAATTAAAATGATGAATTTTCTACTGGAATAGATGAATTTTAATAAAAAAAGGTGAATTTTTGAGAAGAGAGTTTAAAGAGAAGATTAATTTTCTACCAAAAAGACGATTTTTTAACAAAATATATGAATTTTCAACTAAAAAATATAAATTTAAACCAAAAATGGAATAGTTTAATTCTCAGTTGAAAAGATTAATTTTAAACCAAACTGAAGAATTTTCAACTAAAATTATGAATCTTTAACTAGAATCATTAAATTTTCAACCAAAAAGATTAATTTTCTTCTAAGAAGATTAATTTCTAACAAAAAAACAAATTTTCAACAAAATACATGAATTTTCTACTAAAGAAGATAAATTGTGAACCAACAATTGAATAGTTAAATTTCCAGTTAAAAAATTAATATTCAACCAAAGAGATGAATTTTTAACTAAAATGATGGAATAATCATTTGGAATAGTTACATTTTCAGTTAAAAAAAAATTTCAACAAAAAAAAACTAATTTTAAAAAAAAATAGTTACATTTTTAAACAAAGTGATGAATTTTCAACTAAAATTATGAATTTTCAACTGGAATAGTTGAATTTTAAACCAAGGTTTGTGAATTTGCAACTAAAATGATGAATCTTTAACTAGAATAATGTAATTTTCAACCAAAAAGATTAATTTATATCAAAAAAGAAGAATTTTCAACTAGAAAAGAAGAATTTTCAACTAAAAAAGAGAATTTTTCAACCAAAAATTGAAGAGTTAAATTTTTAGTTTAAAAAATTAATGTTCAACCAAAGAGACGAACATTTAACTTAAATGATGTATGACAAATTTTCAACAAAATAGCTCGTTTTTCAAACAGATATGGATTTTCAATTAAAATTATGAATTTTTAACCAAAAAATTAATTTTTAACAAAATATTTCAACTGTCATTTAAGCAATTAAATTTTAATTAAAAAAAAATGAATTCTAAACAAAAAATGTAATATTTGATATTTCAACCAAAAAAAGATTTTAATTTTTATTCAAAAACAGTTGAGTTCAACCAAAGAAGATGACTTTTCAACATGAGTTGAATTTTTAACTAAGAAAGATTTTTTGCTCAAGAGAGATATAGAGAAAATTGCAAACAAACTGTTGAATTTTCAAGCAAAAAGATAAAAAGTTTCAACCAAGAAGATTAATTTTCTATGGAAAAGAACGAATTTTCAAGAAAATACATGAATTTTCAACTAGATACTTGGATTTTCAACCAAAAATAGAATAGTTAAATTTTCAGTTAAAAAAATTAATTTTTTTATCCACAAAAAGCGAATTTTCAACCGAAAATATTAATTTTCTACCAAAAAAGACGATTTTTCAACCAAATATTTGAATTTTCAACCTAATAGTTGAAATTTAAACTAAAAAAGATCAGTTTTCTACCAAAAATGGAATAGTTAAATTTTGAGTTAAAAAACTTAATTTTCTGCGAAAAAAAGCAACCAAAAAGATGCATTTTCGACTAAAATTATGAATCTTTAACTAGAATAATTGAATTTTCAACCAAAAAGATTAATTTTTAAACAAGAAGTTTAATTTCTAAAAAAAAAATTTTTTTTGACTAGAATGATAATTTTTTAATAAAAAATTTAGTATTTAAGTTTGTAGTTAGAAAGTTAATGTACAACCAAAGAGATGAACTTTTAACTAAAATGATGGAATATTCAACTGAAAGTTACATTTTCAGTTGAAAAAAAATTCATTTTCAAACAAAAAAAAACAATTAAAATTATGAATCTTCAACCAAAAAAATTAATTTTTAACAAAGGAATTTAATTTTTAAAAAAGTAGTTGAATTTTCAACCAAAATCATTAGTTTTCTACCAAAAAATACGAATTTTCAACCAACTAGGTAAATTTTTATATTTAAAAAAAATTAAAAATTTGTAACCAAAAATGGAACAGCTAAATATACAATTTATGAAATTAATTTTACAACAACAGCAAAAAGCTTGAATTATTAGTTGAAAGAAATTAATTAGTAACCAAACAAAAAAAAATTTTCAACAAAGTACTTTTTTCAGTTTAAAAAATCGAATTTTCAACAAAATAGGTAAATTTTCAATCCAAGAGATGATTTTTCAAATGAAATGAATCAAAAAAAAATTATTTTTTAACAAAGGAGTTTGATTTTCAATCAAGTAATTGAATTTTCTACCAAAAAAAGACGAATTTTCAACCCAATACATGATTTTTTAAGCAAATACTTAAATTTCCAAATAAGAAGATAAATTTTCGACCAAATAGTTAAATTTAAAAATAAAAAAGATAAATTTTCAACCAGAAACGGAAATGTAAAATTTGTAGTTTAAAAAATTAATTTAATTTTTAACAAAAAAATACATTATATCAATCCACAAGGTCGAATTTTCTGTCCAAATAGAGAAATTTTCAACAGAACAGTTGAATTTTTTACCTAGAAAGATGAATTCTCAATCAAAACGTCGAATTTTCAACAAAATACATTATTTTCAAATACATAGTTTAATTTTTGACTAAAAAAGATAAAATATAAGTAAAAAAATGTTCAACATAATAACAAAAATTAATATAAAGCTAATTTTATAAATAAAAAAAATGATATTCAATTTTATATGACAAGTATAGAAAAAATTAGTCACGCTCTCAAAAAAAATTCCTTGACTTTAAAAAAAATTCCCTAAAATTTTTAGGTTTTTTCAGGTGAGCAGACACCCTGATTATTATATACATGCACCTACAAAAAAACGGTCTATGCAGCAGTCTTTTTTTTGTTCAGCAGAGAAACTTAAAAACAATTTTTTTCCTCATGGGAATAAAAATTCCAGGACCATGAGCAAAATTAAAGGACTTTTCCAGGTTTTTTCAGGTAGAAAAAAATTCAAGGATTTTTTCAGGTTTTCCAGGACGCTAGACACCCTGTAAAACTAGACAGTACTCCATATAAAATAAAAAATATAAATCAGGATCAGGATCAGAGGTCAAAAGTACAAAAGCCACAGTATGTTATAAAATGTTTCCTTATATTATAACGTTTTTAAACAAACTGAAAGGAGTTACAGTATAATATATACGCAAAAATCTAGGCGTTATCTTTACAACAGTAGTTATTATTTATTTGTTTTTTTTCCTTTTGTCCTTTGTTGTCAAAATTGTTTCTCTTAGAGAACGATTGGCATTCCTGAGAAACTCTTCTTTCTCAAATGCTTTCACGACGATAACATCAATACTTAAAAAATGGTAATAATTACAAATCATAAAAACTGGCGAAGAGCTCTGTAGGCTCTGCTCTGTAGGCCTAATCCTCTTATTACATACGAGATCGCGAAGCATTTTCAGAAACATCTCAAAAAAACTATGACTAATATACGTTCGCGGGACATTCGTAATCTCATCAGTAGGAACCTATCTCACGTCTAAAATAATAATACGTGTCTCTCTTGCGACTTAAATGCACATCGAACTTGAGTCAAGGCGTTCGCGTAATTTATCCTTTGTCCGTATTTATTTATTTATTATTTATTTATTCATTTTCTCTGAATTCAGTACGACTAAAATAGAATCTAGCGTGTTAAAAATTCACGTTAAAAATTATAAGTTCATTTTCATGAGCGTCTCTCATTCGTTTAAGGCATGCGATGGTACAGATTTTGTACTTTTTTACTTGCGATCTTCTAATGAATTCAGTTTCGGTCCTGGGACTGTTTTAATATTTTATGTCCCTAATCACAGTTTATGAAAACAGAGCTCGGCTTTCTTCAATTATTAGAGTTCAGATATTAAGATGATAATATTTCAATTACAAACACAAATTGCATTTTTTAAACTCATTCTTTAAAAGTATTCATTCTGCAAAATAATCTTTTGAGAGCAAAATTGATTACTATTACCTTTTTAACATATTTCATCCAATTTTATATTGAATGTTCTTAGCTTAAAAAAATACTTTCTTAAAAATATTTCGTTTTATTTCAGTTTTCTTTCATTTTTTTTTAATAATTGATAAACTTTAATGCTAAGAAAATAGACTGAGTAATAAATATAAATACATCGCAGAATAAAATTTTTAATAAATTAAATTAATCTAATTAATCTAAATTAATCTTTTGAATTGAAATATAAAAAAGTTAATCAGGACGTCTACCCGATTTTCTTCCGGTCAATTTAAAAGAGTTCAAAGATTTAAATGATTTTAAACGACATTTTTTTCCAAAATTTCCCGTTCAATATAAAAAATTACCTGTTTCTAAGTCAAAATTATAATGCCTCGCGGGAATTTTGTTATATTTCATTTATTTATTCCCCATCCAAATTGAAAATTATAATTCTTTTCGAAAATACCCTACCCCAAGTCAGAATTCAGATAATTTTCAAAATGCCCTGTTCCAAGACAGAATTATATTCATTTACAAATTTCTCTATTATAATTCAGAAATACAGCAAATTCCCTTTTCCAAAATTTGGAAGAAGGAAGTTTTAAATACAGACGAATTCTGATTTATAACCTTTATTTGAAATTCTCTTCTTCTAAATCAGAATCAGAATTCTTTAAGAAAATTCCCTACCCCAAGTCAGAATTAAATTAATTTTCAAAATTCCCTGTTCCAAGTCATAATTATATTCATTAACAACATTTTTTATAATAATTCAGAAATATAGTAAATATCTTTTTCTAAAATATGAGAGAGGAAAGTTCCCAATTGTGACGAATTCTGACTTAGAACTTTCGTTTTATATCCCCTTCTTCTAAATCAAAATTCCTTTAGAAAATTCCCTACCCTAATTCAGAATTCAATTCGTATACAAAATTCCCTGTTCCAAGTCAGAATTGTATTTACTTGCAATATTTTCTATAATAATTCAGAAAGATAGCAACTCCCTTTTTCTAAATTTTGGGAGAGGGAAGTTTCAAATTCTGCCTAATTTTTATTTGCAAGATCCCAAAATTTTTAAATTTTTTTAAAATTCTGATTTGGAACAAGGACTTTTCCAAATCTGACGAATTCTAACTTGAAACAGGTTTTTTTTGTGTAAATTCCCTTTTGATAAATCATAATTGAAATTATTTTCCAAAATTTCCCGTTCAATGTAAAAAATTACTTGTTCCAATACAAATTTATAACTTTTGACGAAATTCCCTGTACCAAAGTCAAAATTATAATTCCTTACGGGAATTTTCTTTATATTTCATTTATTTAATCCCCGTCCAAATTTAAAATTATAATTCTTTTCGAAAATTCCCTACCCCAAGGTAGAATTCAATTTATTTCAAAAATTCAAAAATTAGAAGAATTCTGTTACAAAAACCCCTGTCTCGAAGTCAAAATTATAATTCTTTACGGGAATTTAGTTATATTTCATTTATTTATTCTCCGTCCAAACTCAAAATTATAATTATTTTAGAACATTCCCTACCCCAAGTCAGAATTCAATTAATTTTCCAAATTCCCTGTTCCAAGTCAGAATTATATTCATTTAAAAATTTTTCTATTATAATTCAGAAATACAGCAACTTCCTTTTTCCAAAATTTGGAAGAAGGAAGTTTTAATATAGACGAATTCTGATTTATAACTTTTGTTTGAAATTCCCTTCTTCTTAATCAGAATTAGAATTCTTTAAGAAAATTCCCTATCCCAAGTCAGAATTCAATTCATTTTAAAAATTCCATGTTTCAAGTCAGAATTATATTCCTTTACAAAATTTTCTATTATAATTCATAAACATAGCAACTACCTTTTCCAAAATTTGGAAGAAGGAAGTTTCAAACGGTTACGAATTCTGATTTATAACTTTTGTTTGAAATTCCCTTCTTCTAAATCAGAATTTATAATTCTTTTAGAAAATTCCCTACCCCAAGTCAGAATTCAATTCATTTCCCAAATTCCCTGTTCCAAGCCAGTATTTACTTACAATATTTTCTGTAGTAATTCACAAATATAGCAACTCCCTTTTTCTAAAATTTGGGAGAGGAAAGTTTCAAATTCTGTCAAAGTTTTTATTTGCAAAAAACAGAATTTTTTTCATTAAAAAAAATTCTGATTTGGAACAAGGAATTTTCCAAATCTGACGAATTCTGACTTAGAACAGGGATTCTTTTTTTTGTAAATGCCCTTTTTATAAATCAGAATTGAAATTATTTTCCAAAATTTTCCGTTCAATGTCAAAAATTACCTGTTCCAATACAAAATTGTATTTTTTTACGAAATTCCCTGTTTCAAAGTCAAAATTATAATTCTTTACAGGATTTTTTAAATATTTAATTTATTTATTCCCGGTCCAAACTCAAAATTCTAATTCTTTTAGAAAACTCCCTACCCTAAGTCAGAATTCAATTCATTAACAAAATTTTCTATTATAATTCAGAAATAAGTAACTTTCTTTTTCCAAAATTTGGAAGAAGGAAGTTTCAAACTGTTACGAATTATGACTTGGAACTTTTGTTTGAAATTCCCTTCTTCTAAATCAGAATTAGAATTCTTTTAAGAATTCCCTACCCCAAATCAGAATTCAATTAATTTCCGAAAATCCCTGTTCCAACTCAGAATTATATTCTGACTCAGAACTTTTGTTTTATATTCCGTTCTTCTTAATCAGAATTAAAATTATTTTCCGAAATTCCCTACCCCAAGTCAGAATTCAATTCATTTCAAAATTTTCCTGTTCCAAGTGCAGAATTATATTCATTTACAAAATTTTCACGGAATCAAATTCCCGGTTTCCCGGTCAGGTAGACACCCTGGTAATATTTTAGAATTTCGTTTTGCTTTTAAAACAGAAATGAAATAGAAGACTTTTGTTAGTTTCTAAAACTCCAAAAAATATTGTCCCCGTTCTGAAAACGAAACGGAAGAAAAGTGGTTGATAAAAAACTGAAATTTGTCTTTTGTAATAAAAATATTATAACCCAGCTCCGTCTGAGAGTATGTTTTAGATCACATGATGCCTTCAATGTAGGACAAATGTTACGCGAACGCCTTGGCTTTGAATTCTAATTAAAATCTCGTAACAGCTGCTAAAAGGACTGAATCGCACATAGAATAATATCGCAACAATATAACGACGTAGGCGAATCAACCTATAGATATTTGTGAAAATGCAGGACCTCTTTGCTGCTCCATCGTAATACATTTATCGTCTTGATCAGCGATCAAATATTTCGTTAACGTAATTATACCCTTACTAATACTAGACGTGCACAATTATTTTTTCCACTATATTCACTATCTCTAGCTTATGATTTTAAGTCGATTCAGAGGAGAGCCTCGCCATCTCGACGATCGACTTCCGGTCCGAATCAAGCTAAAATATAAATCTAGCGTAAACTGAGCTGAGCCGTTTCATTCGTTAAATATAATCAGACGTTATTAACACTGATCAAAGAAAATCTAATCAGGCTTTACAATAATGAGGCTACAAAACTGAAGAGAGAATTAAATACAATATTTTCACGCTCAAATCATATACGCTTATTCTCTCAAAAATTCCAAAATAATTTTTGGAAAAATTCCTTTTTCTCCTTTACACAATTGTATAATTCATACACGACGATTTATGCAAAACAAGGCTGGAAAATAAAACCTCAGGGTGGCCGTTCTAATCAAAGAAAAAAATTTCCGGTCATTTCCCGATTTTTTTCAGTATGCACAAATTTTTCACGGTCAATGAAATTTTTCATTTGAAGTAATAAAAACTGAACTGCAAATTAAAGCACTCAAAGTGGAACAATGCTCTAAATTGAAGAATGCATCAATAAATTTGTAAAATTACATCATTCTAAGTAATTTAAGCTAGAAAAATTAACAATTTAACGAATTACATTTTTTTTAACTCAACACTTTTTAAATTAGAAGTTATTTTTTTCAATTTTTATTAGTTTCAACTCAATAATTGTTCCATTATTACTTACAAAATAAAAATTTGTTTTTGTTTTGAAACATTTTGAAATATTCTCTAGAAAATATTTTTTCGAAATAAAAAATAATTTTTAATTTTTCCAGTAATGTCAAGAAAAATTTTGTTATTATTTTCAAACATTTCAAAATCCTTGAACAGTTTCAAAATTTTATTTCAAAATGTTCAAAAATCTACATTTTGTTTAAAATGTTTTGCAATCTTTTCAAATTTTCAATTATATTCGAAATTTTATTTAAAATTTCTAAATATCTTTTTAAACAGATTATTTTTTGAAATTTTTAAAAATATTCTCTTAAAATTAATTATTCGTAATAAAAAATCATTTTTAATTTTCCTACGAATCTTAAGAAATTCTTTTATTCTTTTGATACCTTTCAAAATTCTTAGAAAGATTCCAAATTTTATTTCAAAACCTTCAAAAATATACATTTTGTTCGAATTTTTTTTTCAAATTTAAAGAAATTGCTTTCAAATCTTCCAAATTCTTTTTCGACAATATTTTGGAATTTTTTAAAATTAAAATCTTTTTAAATATTCTCTTAACATTAATTTTTCGTAATAAAAAATCATTTTCAATTTTCCTAAGAATCTTAAGAAATTTTTTTTTCTTTTGGAACCTTTCAAAATCCTTAAAAAGCTTCGAAATTTTATTTCCGAATCTTCAAAAAAATATACATTTTTTAATTTAAAAAAATTTATAATTATTTTTTATATTCTTTTTAAACTTCTGAATATCTTTTAAAATGATTTAATTTTTTAAATCCCGCAAATTTAAAGAATTTGCTTTAAAACCTTCCACATTCTTTTTCTACAATATTTTGGAAAATTTTTGAAATGCTATAATTTTTTAAAAATATTCTCTTCAAATTAAGTTTTTCAAAATAGAAAACCATAAAAAAAATTCCGTGGAATCTCACAAATTTTTTTAAAAGTATTTTGAAACCTTTTAGAATCCTTAAAAAGCTTATAGATTTTTTGTTTGAAATCTTCAAAAATCTACATTTTATTTTAAACTTTTTGAAATATTTTCAAACGTTAAATTATTTTTGAAATTGTTTGAAAACTTCTAAATATATTTCAAAATGGTTCAAATTTTTCCTAAAATTTTTTTAAATCCTGCAAAATTGACAAATTTGCTCTAAAATCTTCCAGATTCTTTTGTGACAAATACAATTCACAATTCTTAAAAAGCGTATCAATTTTCTGTTCGAAATCTGGAAAAAATTGTTCTAAGTTAATAAGTGTTCAATTGTTATTTTTACATCAAAATTCAAGAATTTCACTTAAAATTTGAAAGAAAATTGAAACTCAAATTGTGAGGTTTATATTTAGCTCTCTTTGAAATTTTAATGATTCAAGGCTTTCTATTTGAAACAATTTAGTTTCAAATTTTTGAGTTTTGAATATTTGATTCATAATTGCTCGCTTTAATTGAACAGTCAAATATTGTTAATAAATAAATAAATATTCTTTTTCTTAATTAAAAAATTTCAAATTGAACGGGATAAAATATACTAAAACAATATTTGAACTGCTATGGCTTTAGAATTGCAACAGTTTATTTAATTTTCAACGTTTTAATTATTGTTCACTTTTTAATACTTCAAGTACAGTTCAATTTTAAAAGTCAATAATTAATTCATATTTACAGTTCATAAAATAAAAACATTTTTTATAACAAAGTTTGAATTTCCAACGCTTTTAATTTTTAAGTCTTGAAAATTGAATTAAAAAATCCTTTTAATTAAAAATGTACGCTTAAAACTGAAGATCTAAAATATAACATTTTTAAATTAAAAGATTTTAGAATAATTTCTCAAAAAAGAGAAAGGATAGAAAGATTATTTTGAAGTGCACATTATTATCACGTGATATTTCAAGTGATTAGATGGATTTTTCTTCTAAAAATTTGTAAAATTCCCGGTGAAAAATAAATTCACTGTCATTTCCCAGTTTTTCCCGGGCTCAAAAAATTCCCGGCCATTTCCCGGTTTAGCGGCCACCCTGCGATCTATCAACCTCCTAAGTTACTGAGGTTTCCATTACGATAATCTGATATCTTTTCAAAATATAGCACATTTAGAAAAGCGACACGCTCACTAGGAAACCTCGTTTCTATTTCGCTCTTAATTTACTATTTCTATACGTTGGCTTTCCGATGGTCCTAACTCAAGTGTTTAATTTTTTTCTGGCGGTGGTTCACAATCATTTGGAATTCTAGTGTAGATTTTACGTGTGTCTAAACACGACAAGGCAGGCACTTTATAGTGTCACAAAATCTTTCTACGTTTGAACCTCGTCTTAAAATTTCCATCGTTCGTTACATTTGCCACTGACACGTTCACAATTAAAAATTCTACTTAATACGCGCTAAAAATTATGCTTTCTCGATAAACCTAATCGACAAAAAAGAAATGTCTCGTTCGTCGTTCACTGGGCTTTCCATTAGTGCTCGTTAAAATAATTAAAAATACGTGTAAAAGGCTTTCAAACAACGTTTAAACTAAAACTATTATTCAGTCGCAAATAAAACTTTACTTCTAAACAATCCTGTAAAAGAGAGATCAAAACTGGTTACAGACAAGCTTTCAAAATAAAGCTCGTAAAAATATTCTCGATTTCATTATGAATAAAATCTTCTGGAAGCTTGCATTCGTACAAAAAATATTGCTCAGGGCGGCCACTCAAAACTTGGACAAATTACAATTGTAACTTTAGGCACATAATTTCATTTAGGGAACCGCTTCAAAAAAGAAGAATCGAAGAATGTATTTTCATTTATATATTTATATTTTTCAGTCTAATGGCCACCGTTGTAGATAGGCAGTGGTTTGAAAAAATGCAAATTCCTCTTACCGACATCGAGGTTCGATTCCGAAAATAATTTAACCTCAATGCCAGGAATTTTTTTCTTCAGAACCTCTCCTATCTACTAATTAGAAACGAAACTTTCGTCAATCTAAAATGGAAGATCTTTTACCTACGATTCTCTACAGTTTTTTGTTTCCTCTAAACTACTAAAAATATCTCTCATTTCCCCAAGAGCCCAGCAAACGAGCAAACATATTAATATCTCTCATTGCAAATAAAACTCGATAAAAATGAATAAATTAGTTCAACTAATAAAAATCACGCAACCTTTCGATAATATACAAATAAAACAAGGCTGCCTTCGATTGAATTGTTTCAGTTAGGAACGGTGAAATTTTAAAACCGGTGGAACGAGTAAATCAGGTTTTTGAGCTAGGCGTTTTTTTCTTTACACACAATGAATGATGGAAAAGAACCTATTGTTCAATTGCTTTTTTCTCAAATCGGTTCGAAAAATATAGATAAGTCTGACTCAAAGATAATTTTCTTTACACGTTTCGACTGATAATGTATTAGAATAGTTGTTTTGTTTTTTATGTACGTGTTCATATTTGCTTACAGTATTATCTAGTAAGGTTCTTGCTATGAGTAGGTGTGTATCCGTAGCTAACTCGTTCTCCATAGAGTCAGTAATACTCGTTTCATATCTTTAGAAAATAACCGACCATCAATCGTCAAAATCTCGCTCATGTCGGTGTCCGACTTGAAGGCATTTTTCATTTTCTTATTTTGCAACATTCAATTTTCAATGATACTCATCGTCAAAATTCAAAATCCTTTGATCAGACATTGAGCGATTAATGGAGACCACGAGTTTCTCATCGGTAGACATGAGAGATTTGAACGATTTAATTTTTGAAACTGCGTCTCGATACCCGATGGTATCGGATAAGGTCTATCTAGTATCTATTTATATATTTATATATTTATAATATATGATATTTATTAGTCGTTATAAATTATTGAATTATTGTGCCGTTACCGTTTGGGAGGGTAATTCTTTTTTTTTACTGGTGACATCGTACTCATTCCGCTATCCTGCCGGTCCATTTATTCTTCTAATGACCCTTTGCTGCCTCCTTAGCCGCCATTATCAACGGCGTTAACGAGGCTAGTGGCCTTGCTAATTTCAGAAACGGATGCTGTAAAAAAATAAGAGATTGGTTAGAGAAGAAGTAAGACTTTCATAAGATGAGTGCTTATTAAACTTTGATTTTAATTTTTAAGTTTTAGTGTTTATATTCAAACGAGGAGATGATTGATCAAATTCGAGTGAACACCGGATTTGGAGACCTAAATTATTTCAAAAGATTTCAAAGAATTCAAAAGATTGCAATGATTTCAAAATACTTCTTAAGATTTCACAAAGATTTTCTGAAGATTGCAAACATTTGACAGATTTCAAAAGATTACAAAGATTTCCGAATTATTAAGCAATTTTCAAAATATTTCAAATATTTTGAAAAGATTTCGCAAAAATTTCAAAGGTTACACAAAGATTTCAAACATTTCCAAAGATTTAAAAATGTTTTAGAATCTTTCAGTGACTTTGAAAAAACTTCAGAATCTTGCAATTATTTGAAAAAAAAACGTCAGAAAAATTAAAAAGATGTCACAACCATTTTTAACAATTTCAGAGTTTTCACAGACAACAAAATATTCCAAAATATTTCAAAGGTTGCACAAAGATTTCAAAGATTCCAAAGATTTAAAAATATTTTTAAAAATTTCAGAAAAATGAAAAAGATTTCACAAAAATTACAATTTTTTACAAATATATCAGAAGATTTCAAATATTTCACAAAGATTTTAAAAATTTCGCAAAAATTTTAAAGGTTATACAAAGATTTCAAACATTTCCAAAGATTTAAAAATGTTTCAGAATCTTTCGATGATTTTGAAAAAATTTCACAATCTTTCAAAGTTTTTAAAAAAACTTCAGAAAAATTAAAAAGACGTCACAAAAATTTTAAACAATTTCAAAGATTTCACAGACAACAAAATATTTCAAAATACTTCACAAAGATTTTGTAAAGATTTCATGAATATTTCGAAGGTTTTACCAAGATTTCGCAAAAATTTCAAAGGATGCACAAAAAGATTTAAAAATATTTTTAAAAATTTCAGAAAAAGTTACAAGATTTCACAAAAATTACAATTTTTTAAAAATATATCAGAAGATTTCAAATGATTTGCAAATATTTCATAAATATTTCACAAAGATTTCGTAAAGATTTCAAAAGATTGCAAACAATTCAATGGTTTCAAAAAATTAAAAAGATATCAAAATATTTTAGACAATTTCACAAAAATTGTAATGATTTCGCAAAAATTTTAAAGGTTACACAAAGATTTCAAACATTTCCAAAGATTTAAAAATGTTTCAGAATCTTTCAATGATTTTGAAAAAATTTCAGAACCTTTCAATGATTTTGAAAAAATTTCAGAATCTTTCAAAGTTTTTAAAAAAATTTCAGAAAAATTAAAAAGATGTCACAACAATTTTTAACAATTTCAAAGATTTCACAGACAACAAAATATTTCAAAGTATTTCACAAAGATTTTGTAAAGATTTCATAAACATTTCAAAGGTTTCACAAAGATTTCGCAAAAATATCAAAGGATGCACAAAGATTGCAAAGATTCCAAAGATTTAAAAATATTTTTAAAAATTTCAGAAAAATTTAAAAGATTTCACAAAAATTACAATTTTTTAAAAATATATCAGAAGATTTCAAATATTTTGCAAATATTTCATAAATATTCCACAAAGATTTTGTAAAGATTTCAAAAGATTGCAAAAAATTCAATGGTTTCAAAAAATTAAAAAGATATCAAAATATTTTAGACAATTTCACAAAAATTGTAATGATTTCGCAAAAATTTTAAAGGTTACACAAAGATTTCAAACATTTCCAAAGATTTAAAAATGTTTCAGAATCTTCCAATGATTTTGAAAAAATTTCAGAATCTTTCAATGATTTAAAAAAAACGTCAGAAAAATTAAAAAGATGTCACAACAATTTTAAAAAATTTCAAAGATTTCACAGACAACAAAGATTTCACAGACAACAAAATATTTCAAAGTATTTCACAAAGATTTTGTAAAGATTTCATAAATATTTCAAAGATTTCACAAAGATTTCGCAAAAAATTCAAAGGATGCACAAAGATTGCAAAGATTCCAAAGATTTAAAAATATTTTTAAAAATTTCAAACAAATTTAAAAGATTTCATAAAAATTACAATTTTTTAAAAATATATCTGAAGATTTCAAATATTTTGCAAATATTTCAAAGGTTGCATACAGATTTCGCAAAATTTTTAATGGTTACACAAAGATTTTTAAAAATTCCAAAGATTTCAAAACACTTCAAAATATTTTGTAAAGATTTCAAAAGATTCCAAACAATTCAACGATTTCAAAACAAAAAAAAGATATCAAAATATTTTTAAAAATTTCACAAAGATTTTACAAAAATTTCAAAGATTTCGCAAAAATTTTAAAGGTTACACAAAGATTTTAAAAAACCCAACAATTTCAGAAGATTTCATAAATATTTCAAAGGTTTCACAAAGATATCGCAAAAATTTAACAGATAACACAAAGATTTTAAAGATTTCAAAATAATTAAAAATGTTCCAGAATCTTTCAATGACTTTGCAAAGATTTCAGAAAAATTTAAGATATTTCACATAATTTTTTTATCAATTTCAAAAATTTCACAAAGATTGCAAAATATTTCATGAAAGTTTTGTAAACATTTTAAAGATTTCAAAAGATTACAAAGATTCCAAAATATTGCAGAAAATTTCACTAAGATTTCCGAAATATTTCAAAGATTTCACTAAAATTTCAAAAGATTTCAAAATATTTAAGAAGATTTTATAAATATTTTAAA
>CAKNYM010040615.1:41229-51264 GCA_932195095.1 Andricus curvator
AAATATTTCAGAATCATTCAATGATTTTGCAAAGATTCCAAAAAAAATTTGAAAGATTTCACAAAAATTTAAAAAAATGCCAAAGATAACACAAAGATTTCAAAGATTCCAAAGATTTCAAAATATTTCAGAAGCTTTCAATAATTTTGCAAATATTATACAAAAATTTAAAACAATTTCAAAAATTTCACAAAAATTTGCATAATATTTCACAAAGGTTTTGTAAAGATTTCAAAAGATTTCAAACATTTCAAAGATTTCCAAAGATTACAAATATTCCAAAATATTGCAGAAAATTTCAAAAAGATTTCCGGAATATTTAAAAGATATCACTAAAAATTCAAAACATTAAAAAAAATTTCAAAAGATTTTATAAATATTTCAAAGGTTTCACTAAGATTTCGCAAAAATTTTAAAAATGTTGCAAAGATTCCAAAAAAAATTTTAGGATTTAATAACTCAATGAACACAGGGAGTTCTATAAACTCCGGGAGTTTTCTGAATTCCTTGAATTCTCTGTATTTCTTCTACAATAATTAAATTCTTTTGAATTCTCTGTATGCTTTGCATTATTTTGAATTACAAGAATTCCACCAATTCAAAGAATTCTATGAACTCTGGGAGTTCTATAAATTTCGGGAGTTTCCTGAATTACTTGAATTCCATGAATTACACGAATTCAAGGAACTTCTCCGAATTCCTTGAATTTTCTAAATGTCTTGAATTCTCTGTATTTCTTCTAAATTAACTGAATTCCTTTGAATTCTCTGTATGCTTTGCATTATTTTGAATTGCAAGAATTCCACCAATTCAAAGAATTCTATAAACTCCGGGAGTTTTCTGAATTCCTTGAATTCTCTGTATTTCTTCTACATTAATTGAATTCTTTTGAATTCTCTGTATGCTTTGCATTATTTTGAATTGCAAGAATTCCACCAATTCAAAGAATTCTATGAACTCTGGGAGTTCTATAAATTTCGGGAGTTTCCTGAATTACTTGAATTCCATGAATTACACGAATTCAAGGAACTCTATGAACTCTGGGAGTTCTATTAACTCCAGAAGTTTTCTGAATTTCATAATTCTCCGAATTCCTTGAATTACTGGAATTCTCTAAATATATTCTTAATTAATTGAATTCTGTTAAATTCTCTGTATGCTTTGCATTATTTTGAACTGCAAGTATTTCGCCAATTCAAAGAATTCTATGAACTCTGGGAGTTCTATAAGCTCCGGGAGTTTCCAGAATTCCGTGAATTGCACGAATTCAAGGAACTCTATGAACTCTGGGAGTTATATTAACTCCAGGAGTTTTCTGAATTTCATAATTCTCTGAATTCTCCGAATTCCTTGAATTACTGGAATTTTCTAAATTCCTTGAATTCTCTAAATATCTTTTTAATTAATTGAATTCTGTTGAATTCTCTATATGCTCTGCATTATTTTGAATTGCAAGTATTCCACCAATTCAAAGAATTCTATGAACTCTGAGAGTTCTATTGGCTCCGGGAGTTTCCTGAATTCCTTGAACTTCCCAAATTACTTTAATTTCCCGAATTACTTTAATTTCCCGAATTACTTTAATTTCCTGAATTCCTTGAATTGCATGAATACAAGGAACTCTATGAACTCTGGGAGTTCTATTAACTCTGGGAGTTTTTTGAATTTCATAATTCTCTGAATTCTCCGAAGTCCTTGAATTACTGGAATTTTCTAAACTCCTTGATTCTCTGTATTTCTTCTAACTTAATTGAATATTTTTGAATTCTCTGTATGCTTTACATTATTTGTAATTGCAAGAATTCCACCAATTCAAGGAATTCTATGACCTCCGGGAGTTCTAGAAAACTTGGGTAGTTCTATAAGCTCCGGGAGTTCAATAACTCCGGGAGTTTATAGAACTCTATGAATTATAAAGAATATACTCTATACTTTATAATCTATAGAATTCTATGAGTTCTATGATTATTAAGGAATTCTATGAAATCAGGGAATTCCAAGGATTTCAAGGACATTAAACTAATGCAAGCAATTCAGAGTAATTCAGGGTATTTGAAAGAATTCAAACAATTGAGATAATTCAAGGAATTTAGATCATTCAAAGAATTTAGGTCATTCAAAGAATTCAGAAAAATTCAAGAAATTTAGAGTGAGGAATTTAGGTGAATTCAAGAAATTCATAGAGTTTAAGGAATTCAGAGTTCAGGTAATTCAAGGAGTTCCAGGAAATCAGATAATTTAGGGAATTCAGAGGAATTAAAATGATTTTAACGAAGTTATAAGATGTAAAATAATTTAAAAGAGTTTAAAAGAATTTCAAGGAATTCAAAAGAATAAATATAATTCAAAGAACTCAAAGGAATTAAATGTGAATTAAAAGGAATTCAATGTGAATTCAAAGGAATTCAGTATGAATTCAAAGGAATTCAGTATGAATTCAAAGGAATTCAGTGTGAAATTAAAAAAATTCAGTGTGAATTCAAAAGAATTTAGTGTAAATTCAAAGAAATTCATTGTGAATTCAAAAGGAATTCAATCACTACCAAAATAATTATAAATTATATACTAAACCAGAGAGTATTACACTCCCGAGAGAGGTTCTTTCAACATGCAGGTATGGATATTTACCTTCAGTAATTCAGAGGCTGAGGAGCGTCTTTCGACTTCAACTTCTAAACATTGGTCTAAAAAGTCTTGAAAAATTCCGGATAACTTCTCCTTCTCCTTGATTTCGGGTTTTCCATTCGTCGCAATCAAATACAGCGCTTTCAGAGGATTTTCGTTTAAATAGGGTGGCTCTCCTTCTATCATTTCGATGGCCATTATACCCAAGGACCATATGTCGACCTTTGGATCAATAAGTTAGCAAGATTAAAATAGATTTATGGTGAGACAGGTAGTTCATATCATAGAGGGTATCGTTCTATGCAATCTAAATATAGAGGAAAAGGGCCACTATTGCCTTATCCTCAAAACTTAAAGCAGCCTTTTACGGAATTCGCAGACCAAAATCCTCTCTAAAGAGGCGAACAGGGCGATTTTTGACAAAAATAGGAGAATAAATGTTTTTAAACGAAATTAATTTAGATAACGTATTGAATTCAATATGAAACGCTTTGAATTTCTAAGAATTCAAGTCGAAATATATTGCAAAGATTTCAGAAAAATTTTAAAATAGATCAGAAGAATACAAATGTTTTCAAAAACTTTCATAAATATTTCAAAGATTTCACAGAAATTGTAAACAATATTAGGATAACACAAAGATTTTCAACAATTTCAAAGATTTCACAAAGATTTTGTAAAGATTTTAAAATATTGGAAACAATTCAATGATTTCAAAAAATTAAAAAGATATCAAAATATTTTAGAAAATTTCACAAAATTTTTAAAGATTTCAAAACATATCAGAAGATTTCAAATATTTTGCAAAGTTTTCATCAATATTTCAAAAGCTTCATTAAAATTTCAAAAGATTTCATAAAGATTCCAAAAGTTTCACAAAGATATCGCAAACATTTAAAAGATTACACAAAGATTCTAAATGTTTCAGAATCTTTCAATGATTTTCCAAAGATTCCAGAAAAATTTAAAAGATTTCACAAAATTTTTTGACGATTTCAAAGATAACAAGATTTCAAAGATTTCAGAATATTTAAAAATATTTCAGAATCTTTCAATAATTTTGCATAATATTTCACAAAGGTTTTGTCAAGATTTCAAAAGATTGCAAACATTTCAAAGATTTCAAAAGATTCCAAAATATTGCGGAAGATTTTATAAATATTTTAAAGGTTTCACTAAGATTTCGCAAAAATTTTAAATATTACACAAAGATTCTCAAATTTTCAAAATACATATTTTAAAAAAGATTCCAAAAAAAATTTGAAATATTTCACAAAAATTTTAAACAATTTCAAAGATAACACAAAGATAACACAAAGTTTTCAAAGATTCCAACATATTTCAGAAGCTTTCAATAATTTTGCAAAGATTTTACAAAAATTTTAACCAATTTCAAAAATTTCACAAAGATTTGTATAATATTTCACAAAGGTTTTGTGAAGATTTCAAAAGATTGCAAACATTTCAAAGATTACAAAGATTCCAAAATATTGCAGAAAATTTCACAAAGATTTCCGAAATATTTCTCAAAGATTTCAAAATATTTAATAAATATTTCAAAGGTTTCACAAAGATTTCGCAAAAACTTTAAAGATTTCAAAATATTTCAGAATCTTTCAATGATTTTGCAAAGATTCCAGAAAAAATTTACTGGATTTCACAAACATTTTAAACTATTTCAAAGATAACACAAAGATTTTAAAGATTCCAAAGATTTCAGAATATTTAAAAATATTTCAGTATCTTTCAATAATTGTGCAAGGATTTCAGAAAATTATTGAAAAATTCAGCATTTTTTTCAACAATTTCAAAAATTTCACAAAGATTGGAAAATATTTCACAAAGGTTTTGTAAAAATTTCAAAAGATTGCAAACATTTCAATGATTTGAAATGATTAGAAAGATTCCAAAATATTGCAGAACATTTCAAAAAGATTTCCGAAATATTTGAAAGATTTCAATAAAATTTCAAAAGATTTCGAAATATTTCATAAGATTTCGTAAATATTTCAAAAGTTTCAAAAAAATTTCGCAAAAATTTAAAAGATTATACCAAGATTTCCGAAAAACTAAAAAAATTTTAAAGGTTTCAAAAATATTTCAAAAGATTTAAGACATTTAAAAATATTTCAATGTTTTTAAAAAGATTAAAAAGATTTCATATATTGCATTTTCAACAAAATACTTGAATTTTCAACCAAAAGAGATGAATTTAAAAAAAAATCATTTTTAACCAAGAAGATTAATTTCCACCAAAACAGACCAACTTTCAACAAAATACATGAATTTTCAAACAAATAGTTTAATTTTCAACAAAAAAGGGAAAGAATAAATTTTCAATTTAAAAAACTTTACAAAAAAAAAAACGAATTTTAAACAAAATAGATAAATTTTCAATCCAAGAGATGAATTTTCAACTCACCAGTTACATTTTCAACACCAAAAAAAGAATTTTTTACACAGAAGTTCAATTTTAAACCAAGTAGTTGAATTTTCAACCAAAAAATATGAATTCTTAACGAAAAATGTAATAGTTGATATCTGAACCAAAAAAGATTTTAAATATAAATAAAAAACAATAAAATTCAACTAAAAGAGAGGAATGTCCATCAAAAGTTACATTTATAACTAAAAAATTTAAAAAAAATCTACCAAAAGAGATGAATTTTCAAAGCAAAAAGAGGAATTTTAAACAAATGTTAGATTTTCAAGCTAAAAAATCGAATATTTTAGAAAACAGTCGAATTGTATACCCAAAAAGATGAATTTTCGAAGAATTAGTTTAATTTTAACCAAAAAGTTCAACTTGTAACCAAGTAATTGAATTTTTAACTAAAAAAGATGAATTTTCCATGAAAAGTGTGATAGTTTATATCTCAAACAAGAAAGATTATAATTTGAAATCAAAAACAGTTAATGAAGTTTCAACAAAATAAATTAATTTTCAACTAAAATTATGAATCTTCATAAAAAAAATGATTTTTTAACAAAGCAGTTCAACTCTTAACCAAGTACAGTTGAATTTTCAACCAAGAAGATGACGTTTTAACTAAAATGATGAATTAAAAAAAAAAAATGTACCACGCTTTTTTTATAACAAACAAAAAAGAATAATTGTCAACCAAAAATTTGCATTTTTAACTAAAAAATATTACATTTCTACCAAAATAGATGAGTTTTAAACCAAATAATTGAATTTTCAACCAAAAAAAACGACGTTTCAACTAAAATGATGAATCTTCAACCAAAAAAGTTAATTTTTTATCACGCTTTTTTACGACAACCAAAAAAGAATAATTTTCAACTAAAAAGTTGCATTTTTAACCAAAAAATATTACATTTCTACCAAAACAAATGAGTTTTAAACCAAATAGTTGAATTTTCAACCAAAAATATGACGTTTCAACTAAAATGATGAATCTTCAACTAAAAAAAATAATTTTTTAGAACGTAGTTCAACTTTTAATCAAGTACTATAGACGAATTTTCAAAAAAAGAAGGATAATTCTTAAAGAAAAATGTAATAGTTGATATACAGATTTAAATTGATAATCAAAAACAGTTGAATTCTTAAACAAAATAGATTAATTTTCAACCAAAAAGTTGCATTTTTCACCAAGAAGGTGAATATTTAACCAAGAAGAATAATTTTCTACCAAAAACATGAATTTTTAACCAAATACATTAATTTTCAACCAAATAGTTGAATTAAAAAAATTATTAATTTTCAAACAAACAAAAACACAACGAATTTTCAACAAAATAATTAAATTATCCACCAAAGAGATGATGTTTTAACTAAAATGATGAATCTCAAAAAAAAAAAAAATGTTTACAACATAGTTCAACTGTCAACCAAAAAAGTCGATTTTTCAACAAAATAGTTCAATCTTCAACCAAAACAGATGAATTTTTAATTACACAGTTGCATTTTTAATTTTAAAAAAATGTCTACCACAATAGATGAATTTTTAACCAAATTTGAATTTCCAACCAAAATGATCCATTTTCAACCAAGAAGATTAATTTTTAATTTTAAAAGTTAGTTTTCAACCAAAAAATATGAATTGCCAATTGAAAAGGACGAATTTTCTATCCAAAAAGACGAATGCTTAACAAAAAAGTGGAATTTTCACCCAAAAAGATTAATTTTCTACAAAGCAGTTGCATTTTCAACCCAAAAATATGAATCTATAAAACAAAAGTTAATTTTCAGCCAAAAAATATTAATTTTCAATCGAAAAGGACGAATTTTCTATCTAAAAAGACGAATGGTCAACCAAAAATGTGGAATTTTCGACCATAAAAGATAACTTTTTAATACAAAAGTTGACTTTTCAATAAAATAACTAAAGTTTCAACCAAACAGTCGAATTTTTAACCAAAAAGTTAAATAATGAACCAAAAATATAATAGGAGAATTTTCAACCAAAAGTAGTTCAGGCTGGTCGTTTTATTCGAAGAAAAAATTCCCGGTTATTTCCTGATTTTTTCCCGGTTCGCAAAAATTTTTCAAAGTAAGAAATTCGAACTCTAAAGCTAAAAAAATGTTGCATTTGAAGTAATAAAAACTGAACTGCGAATCATTTTAAGTAATTTTAAGCTAGAAAAATTAAAAATTTAATGATTACATTTTTTTATAAACTGAACACTTCTTAAATTAGAAGTTGAATTATTTTAATTTTAAATAGTTTAAAAATCCTTAAAAAGCTTCAAAATTTTATTTCAAAATCTTGAAAAATATACATGTTTTCAAATTTTAAAGTATTTTAAAAATTTTTATCAGAACTTCTAAACATCTTTTAAAATAATTCGAATTTTTCCGAAAATTTTGTAAAAAATCCTGCAAAATAAAAAAATTTTCCTTAAAATCTTCCAGATTAATTGTTGACAAAACCAAACATAAGAGTTTTCAACTAAAACAATGAATCTTTAACTGAAATAGTTGCATTTTCAAACAAAAAAATTAATTTTTACTAAAAAAGATAAATTGTCAACCAAAACTTTAATAATTAAATTTCAAATTAAAAAAATTACTTTCAACAAAAAAAAAACTAACTTTCAAAGAAATTGTTGAATTTTAAAGCAGAAAGATGAATTTTTAACTGAAATGATGAATCTTTAACTAGAATAATTGAATTTTTGACCAAAACGATCAATTGAACAATTGATTGAATTGACAACAATTGAATAATTAAATTTTTAGTCAAAAAATGAATGCTCAAGAAAATAGTTAAATACAGTAATATAAAGCTACTTTTATTCAATTTTATATTGCAATTTGAACAAAAAATTAAACACGCTCGCGAAAAAATTTCCTGACTAAAAAAAAATCCCTGACATTTCCAGGTTTTTCCAGGTATATAAAAATTCCCTGAAAATTCCAGGTTTTCCAGGTAGGGTAGACACCCTGATTAAAATAATGAAAACTTGACTTTTTCTGCGATCAGTAGTAAATTCTCGGTCATTTCCCGGTCAAGTTGCCACCCTGGTCTCGAAGAAAAATGAAAAGGCAAAACCGAAAACATACCTTGGGTCCATACTGCTTCCGCGTGACAACTTCCGGCGCCATCCAATAAGGAGTTCCCACCATCGTCGTCCTCTTGCTCTGTTCAGGCGAGATCTGTGCGCAAAATCCAAAGTCCGTCAACTTGACGCCACCATCCAAACCGAGAAGAATATTGTCCGACTTGATGTCCCTGTGAATAACTTGATTGCAGTGGAGAAACTCGAGAGCCTGGAGGACTTCTCTGCAGACTGCAGCAATCTGTCCCTCATCCATGCAAGTCTCAGTGACCACATCAGTCAAACTACCACCAGGTAGATATTCCATCACAACCCACAGTTCTTCACCCACGAGATAGCTGTCCAAATAATTAACAACATTCGGATGCTTGTTCTCCCGCATCACCAATATTTCGTTTATAATTAGCTCCTTCTTTGGCTGTTGCGAAAGATTCATTTGCTTGATGGCCACTTCCATTCCCGTCGATGTCTCAATCGCCGTGTAGACGGTTCCTGATGCACCCTGGCCAATCTTCTCCATCTTCGTGTATTTTCTTATCGGATCTCCTACGCTCACGATCGTTCTCAGCTTCTCCAGCGTCTCGTCGTCTGACATCTTCTTCTTTCTCGCCTTTTCACTTTGAGCTGGTCTGGACTGATCAATCGGGGTTGCTTGGTTCTTATTTTTATCGAGAGGCGGCTGCTGATTTTGCTGCTGAGGTGTTCCATTCCGTTGAGGAGATCCGATAGACGTTGGAAGTGGTGGAAGAGGTTCTTCTTCAATAGGCTTGGTGTACTGTTGAAAAGAAATTTGGTTTAGTGAAATAGTAGAGGCGATATGATTTAATTAAAGGAATTTTTACCAAAAATAGATAAGCATGGTGGCGATTCGGCGGACGATTTCAAATTCCCGGTCATTTCCCGGTTTTCCCCGGTCAAGTTTTTCAATTTTCCCGGTCAACTCAAAGTAACATATTTATATTTGCCGCAAAACTCAAACATTTATTTTAATTCATGACGTTCGTTCTAAACATCTTTTAACACAACAGAGCAAAACGTTGCAAAATAAATGAATTTTTTAAAAAATATTTAAATTTTCCACTAAAAAATATCAATTTTTTACAAAAAAATGGAATAGTTAAACTTTCAGTTGAAAAAATTAATTTTCAACAAAAAAAAAACGGATTTTCAATAAAATAGTTGAATTTTCAACTAAAGTGATGAATTTTCAAATCAAATTATGAATCTTTATTTGGAATAGTTAAATTTTAAACCAAAAAGATAAATTTTCAACTAAAAAGATGAATATTTAACTGGAACACTCGAATTTTCAACCAAAAAGACGAATTTTTAAAGAAGATTACATTTTAAATAAAAAGATTAATTTTCTACCCAAAAATACAATTTTTCAACCAAATACATTAACTTTTAAAGAAAGGTTTGAAGTTTTAATAAAAGAAGACAAATTTTCAACCAAATAGTTAAATTTTGAACTGAAAAAATAATAATTTTCAATCGAAAATGGAATAGTAACATTTTTAGTTTAAAAAATTATTTGTAAACCAAACATAAGAGTTTTCAACTAAAACAATGAATCTTTAACTGAAATAGTTCAATTTTCAAACCAAAAAATTAATTTTTACTAAAAAAAGATAAATTGTCAACCAAAACTTTCATAATTAAATTTCAAGTTAAAAAAATTAATGTTTAACCCGACAGATGAATTTTAAACAACAGCTATGGAATTTTCAATTGGAATAAGTTAAATTTTCAGTTAAAAAAATTAGTTTCAACAAAAAAAAAACTAACTTTCAAAATAATAGTTACATTTTCAAACAAAGTGATGAATTTTCAAATAAAATTGTAAATATTTAACTGCAATAGTTGAATTTCAAACCAGAAAGA
>CAKNYM010040616.1:220-12596 GCA_932195095.1 Andricus curvator
TGTGGATCTGAAAGGCGCGTTTCCGTCGGTGGATAGGGGGAGGTTGTGGGAGGCGATGGAGGAGAGGGGAGTGGAGAGAGGCCTGATCGAGAGGGTAAGGGAGATATATGAAGAAACCAAAGATAAGGTAAGAGGAGGACAGGGGATTTCGGAGGGATACTGGATGGATAGGGGGTTAAGACAAGGGTGTCCGCTTAGCCCGACGCTTTTTTACTACATTTGAATCTCCCGCATATCCCGATCTGTCCCGAATGGTCCCGAATCAAAACATCCCTAAAAAATGGCGGCTCCGAAGCCTTCAAGTAGGCACACGTAGTGATGTGCATTTACCGTCATGCTCGAGCATGCTCGCTTTTGCTCGGTCATGACCGAGCACAAGCGAGCAGGACTGGTCATTCTCTAATTTCTTATAAATGGAATGTATGTTGGTAATAAAAAAAGCTGCACTACACAGTTAAACCTCTTATTCTAATAATGTCCACATTTCAGTATCTAGAATGATGTAGAAAATTGAAAATATATAAAAAATGTACATCTGACTGTTAGTAGCAGACGATTATTGGGAGAAAATGGCTAAATTTAGCGGGCTATTTGAAATTCTATTCTATAAATATTAAGATTATTTCATTCAAATAAATTGGATTAGTACATTTTGTAATAAATTTAGCACTTCTAACAATAATTACTTAATTTTACATGACTGGAGTTTGAGATCGAAGTACTGCAATCATTTCTGGCAAGTACTTTAAGTAGTATGTATGTATTTTTTTACGTCATGTGTTTAGAAATAAGAATATGAATACATTTAAATTGTATTTATAGATCAGTGGAAATAGCTAATCAATTAACACAAATTTCGAATGTCTTCAAAAAAATTGTATACTTGTTTTTTCATATGTTGAACATAAAATAAAATTTTGCAAAACGTGATCGGGTCGGCAATTTGTTAAAAAAATTAATTTGCAAAATCTGCCCTCCATTGTTCCACGAAAATTCTAAACATTTTGCAAACTTGAGTGAGTAATTATAAACTCAGTCTCTATCCTTAATTAAATTTGCAATACGTTCGTGATGCAACAATATTATTAATTATAAACAAATTATTATTCTGTTAATCACTCCCCAACGAAAATACCGAAGGTTTTGCAAAATGTTGTTATTGCTTTTTTCCATTGACAAGAAACTATTGTATGATTTGCAAAACTAAATACATAACGCAAATTATCGTTTTTTAAATTAATTTTGCATTTTTTGCAATTCGACTCATAAAATTCCTGAAAGAATTGCAAATATTGCGTTTTTGGATAGCAAATGTTGGAAATGTCAAAATCTAAAAAATATTAAACTTTCAAAACTTTGCACGACCGTCAACAATATTAAAATTGCAATTAAACAATTTACGTACTTTGTTAAACTAGCCAAAAAATACAAACATTTCGCAAATCGTACTGAGTGGTAATTAACTTAGTACTAACATAATATTAGATTTGCAAACTGTTTACTACGTGGCAACATTGATAATGATAAACAAAGTTTTTTTTTTTATTATTCCCCAGATTAAATTCTCAAGGTGTTGCAAAAGGATTTTTTCTTACTATTGAAAGGTTCCATATAGTTTGTAACGGATTTACTGTTTTTTTTTATTCGATAACGCAATGTGGGACGGATACTACGATCCATTGCATTATATATAATTTTTAAGTGAAAATTTTTGATACGTGAATAATTTTTTAAAATAATTTTTATAAGATAATGGGAGCATGATTAAAAATTTCAATTCATTTTGAAAATTGAGACAATTTCGGAGACAGTTGTATATTATAAGACAAGTGTGAATAAATAACGATGTTGCCTTTCCTCCCATGTAACTATTTAGTGTATTGCATATCGAGGGACGAGAGACGACAATTTTTATAACGCATCTAACGTAATCTTGACTTGATATATCTGTGGAACGAGTCACGAGTAGAATTTTTGGCCTAAAGGTTTGCAACTCTACTTTCAACGCGCTCCATCAAGCATCAAAAGTCTAACTTCCGATAACTGAGTTATGAAAACAAAATTTCTATTATAATATTCAGAAATTAAACTTTTTTTTTTAATTTATAGTTTCGCCGTTATTGATTGAGATAGTTTACCTTTTTTAATTTTTCAAAGGCCATTCGTGAGTTCTTGTTTTTTTCTGAATTTTCACTGTTTTGTAACTTTTTTTTCGGACATTGAAAAAAAAAGCTATTATTTTTATTAATTCTTTTCTTTGAATTCCTGTAAAAAACAAGAGAAATTGGGAGGTTCCTTTTGCAACACCTTGAGAATTTAATCTTGGGAATAATTAAAAAAAATATAAGTCTGTTTATCATTATTAATGTTTCCAAGTAGTAAACACTTTGCAAATGTAATATGACGTTGGTAATAAGTTCTTTATCACTCAGTACGATTTGCAAAATGTTTGTAATTTTTTGCTAGTTTACAAAAGTAACTAATTTATTTAATTGCAATTTTAATATTATTGCCGGCCGGGCAACATTCTGCAAATTTGATAATTTTCAGATCTCGAAATTTTTAATATTTGCTACCCAAAAACACAACCTTCGCAATTTTCGCTGAAATTTTAGGAGTCGAATTGCAAAAAATTTAACAATAATTTAAAAAACGATAATTTGCGTTTTGTATTTAGTTTTGCAAATCATATAATAGTTTCTTCTCAATGGAAAAAAGCAGAAACAACATTTTGCAAAACCGTCGATATTTTCGCTGGAGAGTGATTAATGAAATAACAATTTGTTTATAATTAATAATGTTGCCGTATCATGAACGTTTTGCATATTTAATACAGGATAGTGACTGAGTTTATAATTACTCACTCAAGTTTACAAAATGTTTTGAATTTTCGTGGAGCAATGGAGGGCAAATTTTGCAAATTAATTTTTTTCAAATAAATTGCCGACCTAATCACGTTTTGCAAAATTGTATTTTATGTTCAACATATGAAAAAACAACTATATAATTTTGTTGAAGCCCTTCGGAATTTTTGTTAATTGAATCGATTTTTATGTTTAATTCCACTGGTCTATTAAACAATTTGGGAATGTTTTCAACAATAAAGGAAATTAATTGAAGGAACAAGTAAATGAAAAAGTGGTTTAACCCTTATACATTTTTTATTAGAGTTGTTAAACGTTCAGAATCTGACTAATGATAATAATTGTATATAATAATAATTATTATATTATAATCTAATAATTGTATAAATATTAATTTTATAGAATAAAGCACATTCCAAAATGTTTAATTTATAAAAGCTAATTTTTTTCTATATCATTTTCAGATTGCACTTGAAAATTCATATTTCCTGCACTTGATTTATTCACCACGAAGTATAAGATGCCATAATATCTCATAATTCACTTTCAGATTCCAACATTTACTTCATTTTCATCAAATAAACCACATATTTTGAAACATTATTTCAAATAGCCCTCCGAAACTCGAACATCTTACCTGAATTATCGTCTGCTACGAGCAGTCAGAGAGGCATTTTTTTTATTTATTTTATTATTATATACATTTCTAAGAGCTGAAAAATATATACGAATAAAATAGTTGTCTCAAATTATTACTTCAATTACTTGTTATAGTTTAAACACGTTGTCTTTGCTTAAAATTAAACAATGACCGCTCTTGCTCGCTCTGCTCGGTCATGACCGAGCATGCTCGGTCTTGCTCATGCTCGAGCACGAGCAAGGTGGTAAACGTCCATCACTAGCTGCACATGGTCTTCACCAAAAACGAGCATTTTTCTGTCGTATCACATAACGCATCGAAATGCTAGATCTTCACGATCGCGGCGCTAGTGTAACACACGTATCGATGGCCGCCGTCATGTTCTGTGTAAATATAACCTCAAGACTCTAACAAAAATACAAAATTCATATCGTTTAAACAATTTGTTGAGCCATGTAAAAACTGTTATATTGAAGTGAAAATTTTATATCAGTTCTCTGATGTGTAAGCGTACAAAATTTAAAACTGGTAAGTTATATACTTATTGTTGATTCGTTTATTGCGATTCGTTTGTGCAATAAATTCTGAAGTACCTACCTCGTCCATTGCAGGATGACTTCAATTACACATATTTAAATAACAGATATTTCGCTATAAATAAAATTATTATAATTATATAAATCTGCTTTTATATAAATAACAACTTATTCGTCTATGTAAATCACATTCATATCACAGTGGTAAATAGTGTAAAATGTCAACATATGCGTCTGCCATTTCAATACGCGTGCCACACTAGCACCATACTGCATACTCGGAAAGTATTGTAACCATTTTCATACGACAAAAATGTACTTATTTTCGGATACATTGCTTTGGTCTCCTTATGTCTATTCTCCATGGCTAATACCACGAAGGAATAATAAGGAGACCGATCTCTGTGCATGCGATTTGTTAAGAGTAACGGCACCATAAGTGCCAGGCCTGTAAGTAGTAATCACTCTTCGATTAGTGCGCACGCGCCACGTGTCCTCTTCTCACACACAGAAAAGTGCGAGTCAGGTAGCTTTTGAAAATAAACTATGTTTATCAGATTGTGCGAGTTTGCTTTGTTTTTGCTACCGGCAAAAGTTTTTCGAGCTGTCAAGTAAAATGAGTGTGTGTGTGATGTATAATATAATTAATTCTTTAAGTTAAGTGAATGAGATAAGATTGCGGTCATCAAAGAAGTGAATTATGAAAGTGGTAGGTATAGAATTTAACGAAATTGTACGAACATGAAATCTTGCAATTGGAATTGCAATCTATACTTTCATAACGAACTTCTTTGATTACCGCAGTCTTGTGAAAAACACTTGACTTAATTATGTATTCACTTATCCAAAAGTATTCATTATTATAGTTTACACCTTTTACACACTAATTTTACTTGATAGCTCGAAGAACTTTTGCTGGTAGCAAAAGAAAACAAACTCTCATAACCTGATAAACTTACTTTATTTTTAAAAGCTGCCTCACTCGCACTTTTACTGTGCATGAGAAGAGGACACGTGGCGCTTGCGCACTGAGTGAAGAGTGATTACTACTGAACTGACAGTCCTGGCACTTACGGTGCCGATGCTCCTATCAGATTCGAAAAAGTTGTCCATGACAGTCACGGAGTAATAATAAGGAGACCGATCATGCTGTAAAAAGCGCCTCGAGTTTTGACTGCGGTAAGTGTACATTTATTGCCGAGCTCAGACGTTTCTAATCAGGGCTGTGTTCGAGAATTGACTGGATGTACTGGCGTGACGTCATAAAAATTACTGCTGTGAGAATGGCGAGGGCGATGAGAACTGTTGCAGTGATGCCAACGTAGACAAAATTATTATTTGGAGCATTGCGATTGGCTGTCGACCGAAAAACGTCATCAATCATGGCGATTCCGTGTAATTTTGCGTGACGTAATTTTTACTGGATTTAAAAGCATGTGTAATATCACTGGGAGCAAGATGGTGGCAATAAGCTTGGTTTAATTTCAGAAAATAGTTATAATTAATTCATTATTATATTATATTAATGAATTAATTAATTTATAAAGGGATTCCACATAAATACAAAAGGTAGTAATAAGTAAAGCACAAGTTGCTAAATTAATTGTTAAAAAATATATAATAATAATAATTGCCACACGGTGCGAAGTTTTTTATTTTTTAGGACATCTTGATTCAAATATCAAATAAATACCTAACTTTTTTAAATAATGCAATATGACAAGTGCATACTTTATATTTTATAATTTGAAACGGACCCGCACTTTTCGGTACACTTCACAGATATCAGGGCCGGCGAAAGAAATTTTGGGGGCCGGTACTGATTTTGTTCGAAACATTAGAAAACTTCCAACTTATTTGAATTTTTTCTAAATTAATCATTGTTCAACTGTTATTTGCAAATCAAAAATCAATACTTTTACTTTCAAATTACAAATAAAAAAATTATAATTATAACATTCAAAGTTTAAATTTATCACTCTGAAATTGTGACAATTCAGTTTCGAATTGTTTAATATTGAAAGTTGTTCTATTTTTTTTTGTTAATTTAAAAATTCCAAATTGAATGGGTTAAAAATTGAATATTTTATACTGAAACAATACTTGAATGAGATTTTTAAATTGAATAAAGGCGTTTATTTATGAATATATTAATTTGAAGTGATTTTTAAATTGAACATTGTTTATGGAGACTGAATCGGACGTTCACATTTGCGTAACTACTGAGGGTTTCGAATTGAATTAGTTCAAATTTTAAGGTTAAAATATGTAAATTATATAATTTTGAACAGATCCAGAATCATCTTGTAAAATCAATTACTCTTCAATTTTTAATACTCAAACTTCACTTTCATTTCCCGATTTCTCCCGGTCGCGAGTCTAACTCAATTTAGCACAACTTTAATTTTTTTCAAATATTAATTTTTCGGTTCTAACTTCCGGGACAATCATTTTATTCCTTGAAAGATTTTCTACAAATCTCGTTGATAATTTTTTATCTTAAGAAATGTATGTAAAAATTATACTATTATTCTTTTTATAAACAATATTCTTCTTTAGTAAATTTGTTGTAATAAAAGCGTTTCGAAGAGATTTTTTTTCAATCTTTCGAGGAATAAAATGAATATTTATAGGTCGGCCAAGGTTAATTTCCTTTATAAAATTTGGATTACATCGCATTCTTTCCAGTTGTTTTTACTATAGTCCAATTTAGTTTTGTATCTTTGGGCGAAGGAATCCGTTCTATAGTTTGACAAATATTCTTTATAGATCAATATTTTGTACAGAAAATTACCTTGAGTGACCTTTAATTATTATTTTATAAACATGAAACAAAGAACAGATTTCAATGTTTCCTATGAAAAACACAATCCATGAGTGACAGAACGAAATCAGAAACAATAATAGAGTAAATTTATTCAGAAACAATAATAGAGTCAATTTATTCAGAAACAAACACTTTGAACAAAATTGATCTTGAGCGAACATTAAATATATATTTTTTAATTTTGACAAAAATCAGGTGTTATTTTCTCACAAAAATAATTTTTGGGGGTGCCAAATTATTAAAAAATAAATAAACCTTGAAAAGCACCCTTTTAGAGAGCTTTAAAACTAAATATTTGTTCAGTTCTTTCAAGCACTCCTAATTTTCAATAGTCCTACTTTCAAATTTATCTGAAGTTATACTATTTTAGTCGTTCTAAAATAATTATTCAAGTATTAAAAGACGTTCCTTTCTAATCTTGAAACTCCAAACGATTTCAATTTGTAACTAAATAATTTGAAATGTTTCAATCTAAAATTATCGCACACTTTCAATTTAAAAATTCTTGCATATTTAAATAGCTCTAAATTTCAAATTATTGAATATATTGAATACCACAAATTTAAAATGTCTCAACTATTAAGGCTTTAAATATTTTTGACATTGCGATTAGCCCTTTGACGAACATCATAACATACAAAACACCTTTCTTTTTGAAATTCCAGGTGCATACATTTTTTATTTTTTGACCTTATACAAAAAAAATATTTAGCAATTTCTTCAGTAAAATTCCTATTTTTGCAGCTGTTTTGTAGACTAAATAGCACTTTCTTTTATTGAGAAATCACAATCAAAATAAAAAAATCAGATTTTATAATTTTGCTTCTTTTTACTTCTTTCTAATCTAAAACAGTTATTAGATGGAAGAATGTTGTTCTTTTTTAGTTTTAAAAACGGACGGGAAGCCCATGGAGAGCCCCCCTGGCGCTCAAGCTATAAAGCCTATTATACCACAAGAATGTTGTTTCTTATAGACAAAAAAGTGTTAAAAAAAGTTTTCGAAAAAGTTTTAAAAAGCTTTAAAAAAATTTCAGAGGCCTAAACGGTTCAATATATAATAGAAAGGCTATAAATTTGAAATTAGTCTACTTTTTCATGTTTTCGACCTACAATTATTCAAGTGTAAAGGTTAAAATTACAATTGTGAAAAATAAAAAAATATTGTAATTAATTTATATTTTAAACCAAAACCATTTATATACTTCAATCTAAATGCAGCTGAAAACATTGAATTTAAAATGCGTCGAATTCAAGATATATTTCGCAAAGGAAACTGAAAGCAGAGGATCGACTTTCAAAAAAAGCGACTACAAGTAAGAAAGTGACTCGCTGGCTTGCAATAATGCATTAAAAATGGTGTATTTCCACATTTTTAACGTTTAAATTTAAACTTTTGACTTTTTCGCGTTGTAGCAATTTCGAATCCCAATTTTTTTTTTTTGACCTTACCCTATAACTTAAACGAAAATTGTGAAAATCCAAACAATAAGCCCGCGCTCTGAAAATGAGGCAAATTTAAACGTTGAAGTTCAAGTTGTCAAATTGAATTTTAACGTTAAAATTCAAGTTCGCAAATTGAAACCTTAAGAATTAAAAAAGTTTACAATATTAGTCTTTTGTAAATTGTATTGCAATCCTAAAAGAGTATAATGGGTTCGGAATCGAAAGACATACAGCAAAGATATACTACAGCATACAGCTTGATTATCCGCGCATAAACAAAAAATTTCTTGTTTGCAGGATTTTTCAATTTTCGGAAGTTTACATTTTTTTACATACCTAGAGGTTAAGAAAGTCTACCCAATTTTTTTGGATTTTATTAACTTATTTCCTGAGAGATAATTCCTATTAAATTCACCCCCGTTTACGAGTGACCCAGGAAAATTGGATATATAGTGATTTTTTTTATTTTTGTACTTAATGAGATTATCTTTATAACTTGTGATTTCAAAAATTTTCATATAATGAAATTTCTTTTTTACATAAATACTGTAGGAAAAAATCGACAAGATCCCCGTGACGAAATGATAAATACAGCAAATTTTCTGTACTTCTAGGGACGACTAAAATATCCCGAAAAATAAAATTCCCGACTCTGTAAAACTCCCCAATAATAAAATTCCCGAACAGTTCATAATATTACCGAATTTAAAAATTCTCAAATAATAAAATTGCCGAATTATAAAATATCCGAACTAGAATATTCCATGATTATAAAATTACAGAAATTACATAATTAAAAAATTGTTTCCTAATAAATATTATTTATTTATCAAAAATACGATAATAAAATATTTTTATCAAAGAAATTTTTGTTTAATATTTAGAGTTTTTAAAAATTAGTGTTTGAATTTCAAATAAAAATAATTCTACAAAAATTGTATAAACAAATTAATGTAAAAACACGTGCGCGTTTATAACTTCAAAAAAATACTATGTACATTTTCAACCAAAATTTTTTATCCAGTAATATATTTTTTTCATTGTTATTTAAAATTTAAACTGTAATTATTGAAAACTTTACACATTAAAAAAGTTTTTTTCTGGTATAAATGTTTAATTATTTTAATTTAAACGAATATTTATTAAAGAAACTCTTTTTCAGCATGGCTTATCTCGAAATTTATGTTTAGTTTTTTTTTTAAATTAAAAATTCGATTTTCAAGAAAACGTTTTTTAACATTTTTGAAAAATATTATGTACAAAAAACCTGTCTCAAGCTTCAGATCTGAAAAAATTCTATACATTCTATCATTCATAGAAAAGCGTGAACGTATTAGAAATTATAATATTTAACAAATATAAACATAATTATCTTTTTGAGAGTATTACTCTCACAGTTCAGTTTATTTATTAACATAATATCAGTGCTTCTGCCATTCTTAATTTTTCATTATTTCTTCCAAATATGTATTTTCGGTGTGCCTAGACATGCGCTATTTATTATTACATTCGGAAGTGCGGTGTTTATGAAGCGATACATGTCAAACTTTTCTAACCTAAAAAAATCTTTCTACTGTTTTACCGTCATATTTTACGAAGAAAGAGAAAACCAGCGCATCTCTGCCAGCGCACAACTTCGTAGTACGGTCGTAGAGGGAAGATAGGTATAGAGGCGACAATGCCCACCAAGCTTAGAAGATGGGCGCGGGGAATGAGACGTCAGGAGTAGGCTTAGTTCGGGAACCAGCGATGCGAGGCGCTAGTATCCCGAACCAGTAAACGGTTAGGAGGGAAGGAGGGACGGAACCAGTGCTTCACCGATAGAAAGTATGCTTAATGTGTGTGAGTGGCATGAGCCAAGAATGTGTGTGGTGTATGTGAGTCCAGAAGACAGGATAAGCGTGAGAAGTGAAAGAAATTATTGCCAGGTTTTCACCGTAACCAAGAACTGCTGCTAAATCTCATCGATTTTGAATATTTGCCAAATATGCATTTCATTAAAAATGAATTTTCAGATGTATAGAATAGTGTATTAATTATCTCAGCTAGAAGAAATAAATGAAAATAATCATTCAGAATTTCCCTATGGTAGCATTTTATACTTATTTAATTCTGAGCCAGTATAGTAATCCGCCTCTTTTCTAAATCATTTGATTTTTTAGATTGGACAAATAGAGGATTGAAAAATGTAGATATACAATTGAAGGGCCGCATAATATAAGTCGCCGAGCGCTCGAAATGACGTAAAACAATTGTCTAACTTGATAAAAAATGGAAATCACAAATTTCCATTAACAAAAAATATTACTCAACGCGGCTTGTCATAAAAAATGAAAACTATTTTTTTTTTTCTCCCGAATAAAGGCAATAAAATCAACGTTTAATAAAACTTAAACTGCTGTTTCTCGGAAACTAATTGACCACATCATTTGAAATTTAAACTGGAAGTTCATGACTCCTTACAGAAGTCAATGATATGAATAAAAATATCGTAGCGATCTATGGTTTAATATTTTCGATTGATGTATCGATCGACCCGGAAAACCGCGTTTTTGACATTTCACGTAGCGAGGAAGTTTTTCATTTCACGAGTCTCGCCAAAAAGAAACATATCTCCATGGTCGTCAACATTTGGCCAAGTTTTAGGCCAAATTTGACATCGATCCGAGGAAAATTGTAGCATCTACGGATTTTTAAAGAAAAGCGTCAGCGCACGAGGCCGGAGAATCCTGGCGCTTGCGGCATTTGCCTAACGTGAAAGTTTTGCGGACACGTGATCTGTTAATTATAGCACATAATTATTGTTGACAATTGATTCAAGGATATTTTCACACATTTGCAAGCGTTTTGCGAACTATTATACCCGAAAATTCATTTCTGCAATCCGCAAATTGTCGATTCAAAAGTCGCGCTGGCTCGCGTGCTCCGATAAACAATTGAAAGTGGAATAACCATCAAGATTAGGTTTTTTTCTATTATTATATGACACAGTAAACACTAAGTATTGTCACCTCTTAAGGAGTATTTAAAGAATAATTTCCACCCAGTAGCTTTTAATTTTGACACACCCAAACCTCTTTAATATTGTTCCAGGAAAATGCCCCAAAAAATGCAAAATAGCAGTTTTCTATCAAATTCATGCTGAAGACGGTATTTTTTAAAATTTTTCCAACATGAATTACTTTTATCGATAAGTGACGAGCTTTAAAGTATATTTTAGATAATTCTAAATTGTTTAAACCATTATTATTTGTTTTTAACAATTTTTTCCCCCTCTAAATTGTGAAAAGTTATTATCTTTCGGAATAAATCGTACAAAGTTGATGAATGTCAAAAGTAGTAGTTCTTGTTTAACTTATTTGGTAATTATTTAACCAATTCTCGCTTTACAGAGGGAAACATTATTTAAACAAATAAAAATTGTTTTAATAATCACCAAATATCATTTAAAAATATATTGCTCTCAACATTCTTTAATTGTGTAATTATTCCCACAAAATAATAAATTTTTACGATTTTTGGAAGAAAAAATTGTTCAAACAACTGAAAATTATTTAAATAATTACCAAATATGTTAAACAAGAACTAGCACCCTTGACATTCATCAACTTTGTATAATTTATTCCGAAAGATAATAACTTTTCACGATTCACATGAAAAAAAATTGTTCAAACAAATAATAATTATTCAAACAATTGAAATTATTTGAAATTATTCAAAATATACTTCAAAACTCGTCACTTATTGATTAAAAATAATTCATGTTGAAAAAATTTCCGAAAATACCGTCTTTAGCATGAATTTGATAGAAAACTGCTATTTTGCATTTTTTAGGGTATTTTCGGGGCACAATAAGAGAGGATTTGGAGTGTCAAAATTTAAAGTTATTGGGTGGAAATTATTCCTTGAATACTCCTTAAGAGGACTATACTTTAATTCACAAAAAGTTTATAACAAGTACTTATTTTTTCCATTTTTTTGCAAATCGAGCTTTTCCCATTTAAAACCCCATGTTAAAAAAATAATAAATTTATTTTTCCGGAAAACTAAAAAAATGGGGGGGGGG
>CAKNYM010040618.1:0-22705 GCA_932195095.1 Andricus curvator
TGAGAAATTTCCCCTCGCTGCCGACCTCTGCTCTATACTATCATTCTGAGTTGGTTTCATCCTAAGACTCGATGGGCTGGAATTTTAGCGGTCAACGCTTGGACTATAAAAAGTGTTGACCTTCTAATACTTATTTAAGAAGTACTATATATTTTGTAACTGTTCTTATTTATTCATAAATAATTTATTTAAGTACTATAATTGCTTTAATTATTATTCAATAATGGGTACACTTCCTAATTTCAGAGAATTTTTCGCGTAATTCAAATATCGTATATTTAAAGAGAAAAGGGGAAGTTTTTTTAGAATAGGGGAAAAAGAGGGAATTTCAAGAAAAAAGGAGAGGACTGTGCACCCTGTAATTAATAAATAAATAAAAGCGCAGACAGAAAGAATCAAACACTTAAACTTCCAGCTATGAAGCCGAAGCGCTACCGCCTGAGCTACCGCCCTTTCAGAACTTGCTTTGGCAAATTAATACTCAGATAAATGAGCTTTCAACACAAAAATTATGAACCGAAACTAAAATTCACAATTGGAGGTCTCCCCTTGTAAGCTTAATGATCCAGATAGTATAAGTAGGTCGCAAATATAAAATTACGTACCTTCTTCTTCTTTCACGTGATCGTCTTCTTCGCCGATCTCGATCACGATCTCTTTCTCTGGATCGATCCCTTCGTCGACCGGGCGATGGAGTATGACTTCGGCCCATTCTTTAACATTCAAAGTTAAGATTTATTAAATGGATCCTTTCTGGACACCTGTTTCTGTATTCAAAAATTGATTCTGAACACTTTATACATTAGTGTGGCAATTGCATCGAAATTCGGAAATTACCAGAAATTTTTTGAAGACTCTGAATTGCTATAATTGTTAGTAGAAGGACGTTTCCAATTAATTTATTTGTCACTTGATATCAAATAAAAATATATGCAATTTCGAATGAGGTCAATTTGAAGTTTGAAATGTTCAGGTTGTAAGATTTTCAAATTTTAAATAATTTAGTTTACAAATTCTAAAACTGAAGCGTTCTCCACATCAGTGCATTAAACACCTGTTGAACTTATATATGTACCTACATATATTAGATTACCTTTATGACAAGTGGCGCATAATGCACTATTGTAGAGCACGGTTCAATTATTTAATTTTAAGGAGTGCGAAGTCATATCTGTTTCATATTGAAGACTTTAATTAAATCAGTTAAATAACTTTCTTAATTTCTAGTTCGTTGACATACGATAATGAGAATTAGGGAGTGTTCATAGATCAAATGCTCGGTTTTTAGCTAATTTTCTACCTCCCAGCCTCAAACACCCTTCCGGCCTCCTAACAACGTCCTACGAAAACGTACATAAAATGACAGGGAACTCACATATGGGAACGTAGGGAACGTCATATGCACCATTGAATTTTTTGTCTCCGCGCGATGTTTTCAGAACTCGTCTCCGCTGCATAATATACTATGTTAGAATTGTTAGTTTCAAGTTTAAGCATGTTGGTTATTTTGACATAAATTTTTTTTTATATGTACAGCTCTGTCTCCGCCACGATAAGCAAACGTGCCGTTGACAACGCTAGTCTCGCTGCCCCTACACTGCCTATCGACAGCTTACAACTACAATCTCATGGTTTTAATACATAGGACCTGTCACTTTTCTCAAGTTTTTGCGAAATTTATGTTAACCACCAAGTCATGATTCTTGGGAAATAAGACCTCCGAGAATGCTTCTCCGATGTCAGAGTTGTGCGTTAACAAATGAATTTGTAGACGGGTCACGCCATACGGCTGTTGGCGTCTGCTACCGTTACATTTCTCTGCTTCGAAAAATGAATATTTTCACTCAAAATACTTATTTCCTCAGAACAAGAGTACGTCTTCAGAAATTTTATCGACTTCAGGATTACACAAAACCCCGCGTAAGAAATTCGAAGTCGGATTGACCACTGCCCTTAAGGCACTTTATCAGAATATGTAATCGGTTCTGAATTTTGAGGCCGCACGATTGAATGTTTTTATAAAATTTTTTGCATATGACTTCTACATAATTATATCTCGGAGCAAGCAGAGCGGGTTTTTCGATTAAATGTTTATATTTTGTTTAATAATAAAAAAAAACGTGAGGACAATAGCAGTGACGCTCAGTGTTAGCTGTGCATGCATTTCCGCAGCGTGCCTGTTGACCCATGGCAAACTCCAGTCAGCAGACACCCCGGAGCAAGTCGAATAATCCGGAACGAATGAACCCTTGCATTGTTATGAGCTTACGGCCGGTTAGAAAAATTGACATTATGAAATCATGGATTAATTTCATTTTAATTCGCAGAATCAATTTATTATTCACGTGAAAGACGGTATTTTTGTGAATTTTTTCCACATGAATAATTTTTAATCCATAAGTAGAGGTTTCTTTTCTGGAATGAATGATACAATGAACATATTTAGAGAGTAATATATTTTCTTCAGGATATTTCGTAATTAAAAAAAAACAGTTATTTGTTTAAACAATTTTCTCCCCGTAAATCGTGAAAAATATTATTTTCTGGAACTGATGACACAATTAAAGAATGGTAAAAGTACTTTTTTCGGTTTAAGATATTAGCAATTCAGCTTCGAGATATGATTATGTAGATGACGTATGCAAAGAATTAGACAAAAATACTCAACCGTGCGGCTTCAAAATTCACTCATGTTTACAACAATAAAGCTGTAAAGAATAGATGGAAAGAAATGCAAAGGATCGCCTGCAATAAAAACTGACCGAAACACATGTTTTAAATAGCTTGCATATTTCTAACCCAGCGGCTTTTCCCCAGGTTTAATATCGGGTATTTTTTAATCTATTCACCTTCTCATCATAGAGATGCGGAGAAACCGGCACGAAAATATATTCATTATAAGTACTTATTGCCTGCACAGTGCAGAGTGAGCAATAGAGTGGTCTGAATTTAGACCTGTGAAAATTCGACTTTCCATTTTTGGTGACCCCCCCCCCCCCCATTTTTTCATTTTCGGGAAAAAGAAAAACCGTAACCGTCACATTTATTTAGGAAAGTAACAAATAATGATGGTTTCAAGGCGAAACAAATGAAAATTGTTTAAATAATTACAAACTGTGTTTGATAAGAAGTTGATAAGTCAGCCGATTTTCATGAATCTTTTTTTCGTTTTCTTGTAATTATATGAATAAATTGATTATGCAAATTAAAATAACTCAACCCATGATTTCATAATGTCAGCTTTTCTAACCGGCCGTTATCTCATAACAATGAAAGTGTCATTATCATTACCGATATCAGAATGAGCAATCGGTTCTGCATTTTGGGGCCGTACGGTTGAGTATTTTTGTCTACTTCTTTGCATACGACATCTACATAATCATATCTCGAAGCCCAGAGAGCCGGTTTTTCGATTAAATGTTTATATTTTGTTTAAGAATCATAAACGGAAGAACAGTATCAGTAACGCGCAGTGTCAGCTGTCTATGCATTTTTGCCGCGTATAACCTAGAATATATAATCTACACTGAGAGACCTTTTGTTAGAATAAATAAAAAAAATGAATTAGAATTTGGTATAAAATCGTACAAAAATAGGGAAAACCGAGGTTTTATTACACTTATTCGTATTACAGTACCGAAGTTTAATATTATCATACGAGTATTTAAAACACGAAGACGACAAAGTAGTATTCTAAATACGAAATATTATGAATCTCCATTTCAAGAATTAACACTATGAAAAAGTGATATTCTTTTTACTGAGTTTTCGAAAAATAATTTGAATAAGAAAAATAGTGAATATCATAATCTCGAAAACGTATTTTAGAAATTGATATTGTCTATATGAAGTTGACAGAAACCTAAGCCGTATAGCAAACTATGAAATCCTTATTGTTGATTTTTCATATAGTTTCGTTTGAGAATGCTTCTCGAGTGTTTCCGCCGTTTTCCGATCGAGCCCGATTGAGCAGTGCCGAATATGGAACGCATGGAACACCGGCCGCGGTCGGTCCAAATCCAATTCGGTTCAATTAGATTAATGCATGTAAATATTGTAAAATCCCATTATTATTATTTTTAAGAAATTACTTGAAAAAAAAAATTAGCTGAACGAGAAAATTAATTATACCTTTATTTTATTTCTATTCTCTACTCCAATCCCTGTCTAGATTTTTCAAAACCAAAAGCGTTTTCTGACACCAAAAATTGTAAAAAGAGCATTTAATGCGTTAATTTTCAAAATCACAAACTTCTTTTTTAAATAGTCAACAATGTTTTATTACTACAATCTTTAACTGTCAGAAAAAATATATATTTTTTTTTAATTAATATATAATATTGTACACATAAATTATATCTGACTCCTTAGTTCTGAAAAAAAAGATGCTTGGTTGTAGTCAAAAAGGCGCTTTTATCACATGTATGCCGACAGGTTATGTTTCACAATATTTGAAATAAAAGTTAACTCTTTCTATTTTCAATTCATTCATTTACTATGGGATTCAAAACATGAGGAATTTTTTCTCTCGAAATTTATACACTAAGATAATAAGATTTAATTAAATGAGTACAATTAATAAAATATTACATCTAAATACACTCAGGTTTATTATAATGAGTTACTGAAATCTCAGATTGGATAATATTATTCATACAAGAATATTATCAGTTCCTTTAAAAAAAATGTATTTTATAAAAAATCAATTCAATAATTGAAAGTGATAAAATGTTTAACTCATCTATTAACCAAATTTTTGAAGCAACAAATCACTCGTGAAACTGGGCCCAGATATTTTTCATACTGCCCTGAATTGTCAAGCGACGCCGGTTTGCTGAGATTTTTGCCAAATATTCCATAATATAAGTTAGCCGTGGGGTTTAGTTGTTAGGGATAAAATGCGTTAGTGCTTCAGGTAAGTTAAGCGTGCGATTATGTATGTAGTGAATAAATTAAGTATATAATAATACAAATTATAATTGTACTCGTGTTTCCGTATATAATTGTATTTAATTTGTGTATTTAGTTCCTCCTTCTGAAGGTTGAATCTTTTGGTGGAGTGAGTTATTTTTCATATAGTCGTTTGAGATTCTCATATGCTTTGTATGGAAACTTCAAAAGATGTTTTCACTCTTTCGAATAAATTGTATTACTATCGTTTTAACTTCGCTTGTCAACTCTGATATAGTGAATTTTAAATTCTCGCAAGTTTTATAAGAGTTAGTGCAACATCCTTTCCATTTGTTCAAACAAAAATATTAATTTTGCCGGCTGAAAACCACTATATTAATTTTTGATACGCAAACCCTGTTTTCCCTATTTTGGAACAATATTATACTAAATTCTCATTCATTTTAAGACTTATTCTAACAAAAAGTCTCTCAGTGTATAATATAAACATTTTATTGGAAAATCGGCTCTGTCTGCTTCAAGATATGATTATGTACATGACGTATACAACAAATTAGACACAAGTATTCAAACCTGAGGCCTCAGAATTCGCATCCGATTACTGAATTGCTAAATATCTTAAACCAAAAAAAGTACTTTTACGGTTCGTTAATTGTGTCATCAGTTAAACAAAATAATATTTTTTCACGATTTATGGGAAAAAAATTATTTTAATAAATAACAGTTTTTTTTTAAAAGTACAAAATATCCTGAAGAAAATATATTACTCTCTAAATATGTTCATTGTATCATTCATTCCAGAAAATAACTTTTCACAATTCTTACGACTTACAGGGGGAAAAAATTGTTTAAATAAATAATAATTGTTTAAACAAGTCAGAGTTACTAAAAACATACTTGGAAACCCTTCACTTATGGACTAGACATTCTTCATGTGGAAAAAATTCAAAAAAGTACAGTGTTTAGCGTGAATTTGATAGAAAACTGCAGTGTAAATGCACATAAGTTGTGTATTACCTAAAGATTTACATTATTACTGCAAATATTAACCGATTTTCATGAATATTTTTTTCACTTTCTTGCAATTAAATAAATAAATTGATTCTACAAATTAAAATTAACTCAACCCATGATTTCATAATGTCAGTTTTTCTAACCGACCGTTATCTCATAACAATGAAAGGGTCATTATCGTTACGGATATCAGAATGGGCAATCGGTTGTGAATTTTGAGGCTGTACAATTGAATATTTTTGTCTAATTTTTTTGCATACGTCATCCAAATAATGATATCTCGAAGCCTACAGAGCCGGTTCTTCGATAAAATGTTTATATTTTGTTTAAGAATTAAAAACGGACGAACAGTAGCGGTAACGCGCAGTGTTAGCTATATCTGCATTTTCGCCGCATATAATCTAGAATATTTAATCTATAATATAAACATTTTATTGAAAAATCGGCTCTGTGTGCTTCAACATATAATTATGTAGATGACGTATGCAAGAAATGAGACAAAAATATTCAACTATACGGCCTCCAAATTCAGAACCGATTACTGAATTGCTAAAGATCTTAAACCAAAAAAAGTACTTTTACCATTCGTTAATTGTGTCATGATTTGCAGAAAATAATATTTTTTCACGATTTACGGGGAAAAAATTGTTTAAACAAATAACAGTTTTTTTTTAAAGTACGAAATATCCTGCAGAAAATATATTACTCTCTAAATATTTTCATTGTATCATTCATTCCAGAAAATAACTTTTTACAATTCATACTACTTAAAGGGGGAAACAATTGTTTCAATAAATAATAATTGTTTAAACAAGTCAGAGGTATTTAAAAAATACTTGGAAACCCTCTACTTAAAATTAAATTAATCCATGATTTCATAATGTCAATTTTTCTAACCGGCCGTCATCTTATAACAATGCCAGGGTTCATTCATTCCGGATAATTCGACTCGCTGCGGGGTGTCTGCCGACTGAAGTTTGACATGGGTCAACAGGCACGCTACGGAAATGCATGAACAGCTAATACTGAGCGTCACTGCTATTGTTCTTTCTTTTTGATTATTAATTAATTAATTAATTAATGAGGTTGGAAATAGCAGAAAGGAATTTCATGTTTTCAGAAGAATTAAAAGAATTCAAAAGGTTTGATGGAATTCCAAACCAATCAAGTTATAATACTTATAATCTCGACGGCCACCGATTTTTGCAATAATGTACGAAGAATCCCGGCTCACAGAAATTATTTGTGCTACGCTCACTGTATGTCAGTGAACCTAGCCTAATTTTAATTTTTTCCCCATATATCGAATTTCGGTGAGCCAATATTTTATCGCGAATATTTTTAAGTAAAAGAATTAATTTGTTGGAAAGTTATTTTACAGTTCGATCAAACTCGAACCCATCCGATTTAAACAGACACCCATTCATAACCGCATTTGTTTCTTTTGAACGCTCGAAACTAGATGAAATTGCCACGGTAGGAGAAATTGGGCTCCGGGATTACACACATACTTGCACCTTGCAGTCCACTCATGTCACGCTCTTTTGAACACTTGTTCTCTCCCGCTCCTTCTTCGTCACAGATCATCACACAAAGCTTGAACCCTCCAAGGCAGCATGCCCAGCTAGAAGAAATTCCCTTGGGGAACACACGGAAAGAAATTTTGGGCTACTGCGGTACTTATACGTACCACTGCTTAGCTAAACACACGAGCGCTAGCGCACCCTGTGTTCAAGAGGCTACTCTCTTATTTTGAGAACGCTGCGATCCGACAGAGAGGCGAACGACGCGCCAAACTTTTTGGGACAACAATAGACCAAGAACTCAATAAATAAGATGGCTGCATTACTTTCTACATAATATAATCTCATATTTTATTTCTATAACTTATCGTTCTACCTTGTGCATAATGTTAATATATTTTTATACTTCAAAAAGTATCAGTGAAACAAAAACTGTGATAATCAAATATTCAACAATGTACAACAAAGAAACACTTTGTCAACTTTTCTTTACAATTACCTTGATTGAAAATAAATGTAAACATACTGAAATAAAATTATTAAAACTCTAGATGATACCAAAATGTTATACTGAAAAGTTAGTCGGCCCGAAGCACCCCTACAGATATTTCATATCTACGGGGCTACGCTGCGTTACTAGAAGAGAGATCTTCACACGGCTCTACCACTACTCCCGGTCTTCAGAAGAAATGGAGGTGGAAGCGACCCATGTATCACGAAGGGAATTTCTCCTAGCTGGACATATCTGCTCCAGGGTGACGTTACAAATAAAATCACCCCCACCCCTCCAAGTCAAATTTTTTCCATCGATTTCATTTGATAAACGCTTCAAGTACAATCCAAAATGTACACACATAATATTTAGATACTTTACTTGTAAAACAAAGTCACTGATTTTAATACTAGAATATTAGGTTCCTAAAAACGAAAAGAACACGATTTTCGCTTTGATATTAAATATTTATTTTGAAACGTAGTATAGGACCTATAAAATCACATCTATAAATAGGAAATATATATAAATATCTTTTAAATAAATATTTCTATATGAATCACAAAGATAAAAAATATAAATACAAATATAATATAAATATAAATATATTAGTTCGTAACCTTAAAGCCATACCCGCGTGCCAAAAATATGCCAAGGCACTTGCGAGATGGATGCAGAAAGCTGTCATCCTTGGGTGGCTTCTTGTCCTCAAGACACAGGAGGGTTTCGCCGGCCTGTCTTGATTTCATCGTGCCCTGTGACCACCCATCTCACGGTTGTGAGACGTGGCCATAAGTGTGATTTACCGCGGTTCTACTGGGAGCCGGTGTCATTTTTAGATGGCAGCTGCTCTTAGTGGAGCCCTGCGGTGGTTGTTTAAGCCTTTTTTTAAATTATATATATATATATATATATATGGGGCATAATTTCTGAAGTGTACCCACCTCGAAAACGAAAGTTGTCTGATCAGGCTAAAAATTGGCCCAATTGTAGTCCTACTAGATAGTACTCCTCACACCAAAAATTAATTCATTTTGATAATTATTTATCAAAGTGGAGGGGGTACAATTTTTGGGTTTTTTGAGCAAAGCCTTACTTTCAAACGTTTGTAACTTTTGTCCTATTGCCTTCAACAAAATTTCACTTGAAATGTTTTCGATAGAATTTTTCATAAAATTTCTGGTGGTAATAACGATTTTTGAAAAAAATCAAAATTTGACCCAAATTTTTGAAAATCAAAAATAAATTTGACTTTTTTTTAAACTTGGGCACTTTTTTTTTCTTCAAAATATTTTTAAACGAAAGCTGAGATTTTTTCCTATAAGACCTCCAATTTTAAGAGTGGCAAATTAATTTATCTTTGAGTAATAGAACGATACGTAAACAAGATGCCGTGATAGGGCGGGTGGCGCGCGATTTTCCCTAGTGCGCTCACGCCGAGGTTCGTTGTGCAACGCTTTAGTGCCAGTTTTTTAAGTTAAGTAATATTACATGGTAATATTATCTGTCTTTCTGTTCGATTTTTTGGCGATAGTCTCAACAGTTGTTTTATTTGCAGGCTTCTTTGCGGTTTTTGTTTTTTGCCATTCGAGAAGATGTCGTATTTCTCAGAGGACGAAAACTTCTTGAGTTGAAGTTTTCCGTCTTGAGTGGAAATGAAAGCGTGGTGCTGTAATGTATCTGGCATCATGACAGCTTTGTCAAATCTGGTTTTCAGTCACCCGGTGGCTAAGGCATGATTTTCTTTGCTGCTGAAACAAATTTTGGTTTCCTTACAGTTACTGTTTGCCCACTGAAACAAAGCATGGAGAGTCAGCATGTGATGTTTCGGAGAACATTGTAAGCTTGAACGTACTGCTTGTCTCTTTATATTCGCTCCTATACCATCAAATGCACCCTTACCATGAGATGTTCCATGGAAATGTCATTCAGCTTGGATACCAAAATCTTCTTCATGGACTTGGAGATTAACAAAGCTACTCCTATTTTTGAAATGTTGCCCTGTACCATCAGTGAAATAGTAGATTTTACTTGGCCTGAAATGAGTTTTCAAGTATTCTACTATTATCTTTTGATACTCGTGAACAGCCACCATGTGATGAGCTAAATTATTATTGCGATACATTCTGGATTATGAAGGCGTAATTCTCAGCAAAATCGAAGCAAATCAAAAACTCCCCAGGCAATAAATTTTCCTTCAGGTTTTCGAAGAAAAATGTAAATGTAAAAAAATGTAAATTCAAAAGATGCATATTCTCACTTCTAATTTTTAAAGCATATTCCCAATTAATTTTATACTTACCGTAATGCAGGCCTTTGTTAATTCACCCTGCAAATGCAGAGAACAGTTATTCTAGCAGCATATAATATTACTTAACTTAAAAAACTGGCACTAAAGCGTTGCACAAAGATCCTCGGCCTGAGCGCACTAGGGGAGATCGCGCGCCACCGGCCCTATCACGGCATCTTGTTTATGTATCGTTCTATTGCTCAAAGACAAATTAATTTGCCACTCTAAAAATTGGAGGTCTTATAGGAAAAAATTTCAGCTTTCTTTTAAAACTATTTTGAAGAAAAAAAAAAGTGCCCAAGTTTGAAAAAAAGTCAAATTTATTTTTGATTTTCGAAAATATGGGTCAAATTTTAATTTTTTTCAAAAATCGTTATTACCACCAGAAAGCGTGTGAAAAAATCTATCGAAAATATTTCAAGTGAAATTTTGTTTAAGGCAATAGGACAAAAGTTGCAAACGTTTGAAAGTAAAGCTTTTCTTAAATAACACAAAATTGTACCCCCTCCACTTTGATAAATAATTATCAAAATGAATTAATTTTTGGTGTGAGGAGTACTATCTAATAGAATTACAATTGGGCCAATTTTTAGCCCGATCGGACAACTTTCATTTTCGAGGTGGGTACACTTCAGAAATTATGCCCCATATATATATATATATATATATATATATATATATTGTAACCTGTCAGTTACAGGGGTAGCCTGAAAATAGGAAAAAATTCAATCTCCTGCGTGGTGCCTCCGAAAATTTGCATCACACAGGAGAAAGAGAGAGGCGCAGGCTACGACGAACTCCCACTTAAACCTGGTTGCGTAAGCGTGGGAGACAGAATGGGAGCAAACGGATATAGAGCTCCACAGCCGAAAAACGGCATTCTAGATCTTGCAGCTGAAATCCGCAGATCGCAAAGAGTCGAACACAAGGGAGAAGACTTGAGAATCCATTCTCACTTCTTGTCCTCTAATTCCACTCAGTGTGGGTTGAACCTGACTACTTAGTCCCAAAAAGACTATTTATTCAGACTCTTCTCCAAAAAGGATTAATTTCGTCTTGGAAGAGTGAAGAGAAATCCATTTCTCCAAACTGTTCGAAAAGGCAATTTAATCTCAGTAGCGATCTACGAGTTTCCTTCGAGACTTAGGATATTCTCGAGCTCCTCATAGTAAATTTTAAAAGCATTCTCTTTTGGTCGTGGCAAAGTTCCACTGAGATAAATTTGAATAAATCTTTTCGTGGCATAGATGCACCAAAGTAATTCTCACATCAAGAATTTAAGTGGCATAGACCCACATTCGCTTGTGCTTTATTTTACAGGCAATAGCCTGAATTCTAAAAGGAATATTTTCGAAAGAATCATTCTCTTTGCATTTTCGAGAACTTGTCAGGGTCTACCGTTTGTGTCTCAAGCCGCTTATAGGGAGATAGGGGAGTCAACTCCTCTACCTGGCTACGAAAACGATTGTGCACAAAAGATCAAGAGTGACAAAATATTTCTCTCTTAGTAAAAGGACCAAGAGTCCGTATATCTATAAAACTCATTTTAAATCTCTTCTAAACAGAGAAAACTCTGGGACGCTCTCCCATCCTTGCGCAACAGCGCCTACCTGGACTCGAGGCTTCCTCGGTCCTGCTTGTTTCTTACGAACGTGCCCAGACGGGACACATGGGGATTAAATCTATGCACCTGAGTGACAAGTCATATTATCATTACTGTATTAAAATGTTTTCTTTGTGCCTATGAGCAATCTTCCTAGATAATCATAAAATAGCATTAAGACTTGTGGTTAGCTACTGGGTAAATCCCCATTAAGAAGTTTCTTCCTCTGTGAAAGGTCTCCTTAGAGAGAAAGAGAATAGAAGAATGAAATAAAAATAAATAAAATTTACACCTGGTTCACGGAAATCAGTGAAAGAGCTCTAAGGAGTTTCAAATTTGACAAAGGAAGGAAGTCCTTACATTATCGTGTGAATATAAAAAGCAAATCTTTGAAAAGGCGAAAAGGCGCACCAAAAATATATCCATTTTTAGATTTACCTCATCGTAGGTCATTTTATTAGAACGTTGAGATTAAGAAATACTCGTAGTAAAGACTAAGCTTGCACGAATTGCAGCTCTGATTATAGGGTAGAATAAAGAGTGATAACGAAGACCAAAACCTCGTATTATAAAGACATTCTGTGTAGATTTTCATAATTATAAATTTTTATATTGAATTAAAGTATGAAATTTAACGGTGAGATATTAGGATAGAGTTGTGAGATCGAATCTGCCCGAAGTGCAGCTCTCGTTGATAAGACAAAAATTCTAGAGTACCGTTTCAATTAGACGTATAAATAAAATAATCATCGATCTGAAATAAGAATTATATTTTGAAATAGCTTAGGGCTTAGAAAACTGAGTGTACAAATAGGTTAGATCAGGATTAAGGAATAAAAAACAATTTCTATGTAAGAGGAATCTTATTCTTTCTCCATGTGAGACCCCTTTCTTTTATACATTACTCTAATTATTAAATAAAACTTATTAATTAGGGTTAAAAGTTAACGTAGCCAAAATTTGGCAGTTACAATATACAGGGTGTTTTTTTTAACTTGAGGCAACGAAATATCTCAAAAAATACGCATCATACGGAAAAACTGTCTGGAATAAAAACTTTTTATTTTCGAGGGGGAAAAAAGATTTGCTAAAATTTACCCCACCACCACCCTCACAGGAGGAAGGGGTGGGGGTAACTTTGTAATTTCAAATGGCAACCCCAATTTTTTATCACAGATTCAGATTCTCTTTTACGAAATACGTAAGTTTTATTCGGAAAATTTGTTTCGATTCGCGATAGATGGCGCTGCAATTGCGAAAAATGAAATTGTTGACACTACTTTTAGCTCTACCCAGGAATAACGACGCGGACGTAGTAGTTGTCTATTCCCTTCGGGGTGCTTAATTTCGGTGAGTCCCCTTGCCTCTCACCATCCATCGGGGTGCTTGATTTCGGTGAGTCCCCTTGCCTCTCACCACAGGGATGCTTGATTTCGATTAATTATTTTACAATAAGTGCTCAAAATGGTGTCCTCGCACTTCGATGCACTTGTTAATCCGAGCTTTGAAAGATTCCACACAACTGCGAATTGTGTCTGGTGATATTTGTGCACAAGCAGACCTGATTCGCTCGATCATGTTATCACGAGTTGTGGGCACTTCTTGATACACGCGATTCTTTAGATAACCCCACAAATAGAAATCCGGCGCCGTAAGATCTGGCGATCTGGCAGGCCAATTTACTGGACCTCCTCTACCGATCCATCGTCCATTGAATTCGCGATTGAGTACTTCCCTCGCGATTGCCGCATAATGTGCTGGACAACCGTCATGTTGAAACCACATGTTGTGTCGCACTTCCAAGCTTAGGTCTTCCAGCAATATTGGAAGTTGATTTTCTAAAAAGTTACGATATTTTTCACCGTTCAAATTTCCATCAACAAAATACGGACCGATAAGTTGATCTCCAATTATTCCACACCAAACGTTCACGGACCATGGACGCTGATGCTCAACTTCACGCAACCAATGTGGATTTTCTACACTCCAATAATGCATGTTGTGCCGATTAACGTTACCATGGTTTGTGAAAGACGACTCGTTTGTGAAGAGTACTAGAAAAAAGAAATTCGGGTTTCCTTGTATCTGCTGAACCGCCCATTGACAAAATGTCACTCGGTTCTGAAAATCATTTCCATGAAGTTCTTGATGCAGTGAAATATTATACGGATGATAATTATTACGTTTTAATACCTTCCAAACACTGGATAGAGACATTCCAGAATCGCGGCTTAGTTGTCGAGTACTAACATGAGGGTCATGAGTGACTGCAGCTAAAATTGTAATTTCATTATCAACTCCAGTAACTGTTACTTGACGCTTCCTTTTTTTCGGTTGTACACTTCCGTCAGTGATGAAGTTTCGGACAACCCGATAAAAAGAAGCGCGTGAAGGAACACTTTCTGGAAAGCGTTGAGCATAAAGCGTGAGAGCATCATTGATATTCCTGCCACTTTCTCCATAAATGAGAATCATTTCAATCTTCTGTTGCTGAGATAGAATTTCCATTGTAAAAGTAATGAAGTAAGGTAATGAGGAAATACGACACCCAAACCAACTCAAACGAACGTGACCAACAACAATAACCCAAACGAAAGCAACCAACACACCCAAATGAAATGAACACAATCAACCTTCCTAATGTATAAACGTTAAGCACGGACAGACGCGGTTATCGCTCGGCCGGAATGACGTCGAGGATTGTAGACAGTGGAGACTCGATGATATGTAATGTCTATATCCAAAATCGACTGTCGTCAACCAACTGCATTCGGGAATGATTTTCGACAGTTTTATCACTTTTACTGTCCCGTTGCCAAAAGTTCAAGCACCCCGATGGATGGTGAGAGGCAAGGGGACTCACCGAAATTAAGCACCGCGAAGGGAATAGACAACTACTACGTCCGCGTCGTTATACCTGGGTAGAGCTAAAAGTAGTGTCAACAATTTCATTTTTCGCTATTGCAGCGCCATCTATCGCGAATCGAAACAAATTTTCCGAATAAAACTTACGTATTTCGTAAAGGAGAATCTGAATCTGTGATAAAAAATTGGGGCTGCCATTTGAAATTACAAAGTTACCCCCACCCCTGCCTCCTGTGGGGGTGGCATAAATTTTAGCAAATCTTTTTTCCCCCTCGAAAATAAAAAGTTTTTATTCCAGACATTTTTTCCGTAGGATGCGTATTTTTTGAGATATTTCGTTGTCTCAAGTTAAAAAAACACCCGTGTTTCCTTCAACCCACCAGCATCTGGCCCGCATTTACACCTCATATCTAAAGTCGGAAGAGCCTATTCCGGAGTGGTTGATGGAAGTGTGCACAGTACTCCTTCCCAAGATGGACAATTTAGCTGAGCCGAAGTATTACAGGCCAATCAATTGTCTGAACACGTTGTATAAGATCTTTACAGCTATCCTAAATGATAGGATTGCTCGGACAACTGGACCTGTGTGGCGAGAGATGTATGAACAACGCGGCTCTGAGAAAGGCGTAGCAGGATGTCGGGTGAACCTGCTCATCGATAGATGTGTTTGTAAAGACGCAGCATCCTATCAGCGATTCCTATCGATGGCCTGGATTGCCGGAAAGCTTTCGATTCAACCTCCCACAGACTTATCATCTGTCTGTTGGAAAGCTCAAAGGTTCATCCGCACATCGTGAGGTGCATAGAGGGATTGATGCCGCTTTGGAAAACCAGATTTACTATCTCATCTGGAAAACATCGTGCGACAACTAACACAGTCACCTTTCAGAGAGGTGCCCTTCAGGGCGACACCATGAGCCCACTCCTCTTTTGCCTCACATTATTGTCACTATCTATAGCACTTCGCCATTCCGAAGGGTACTTCTGCGGCAAACCTGGAAATCGAAAGCATAAGGTCACTCATGTATTTTACATGGATGAAATTAAGACCTATGCTAAAAATAAAAAGCAACTACACCTAGCTCTAGGGATTGTCAAAGAATACACTCAGGAGATTGGAATGGGATTTTGGGTTAGAAAAATTCGCCAAGGTTTATTTGAAGCGAGGAAAACTTAACGGCATCCCCGAAGACCCTGAACTCGTCGACAGAAGCGCTATACGACACCTTAGCGCCACAGAGCCACATTCAAGACGTGACATCGATAAAGGATACTCTCCAAAGCAGATACAAACGTCTCATCCGGCAGATTTGCTCTTCGAAACTGTCGGCGAGTAACAAAGTATCTGCAAGGAACATGCTTGCCATCCCGGTAGTACTCTATTCATTTGGAGCGGTTCCGTGGACGAACCACGAGCTCAGATCCCTTGATATCGGGTCACGAAAGGTTATGCACATGAACAACAGCATGCACCTTAAGTCTTCTGTTCCGCGAATTTACATCTCACGCCGTCAAGGTGGTCGCGGTATACTGAATCTTGAATGTCTTCACAAGAGGATTATTCTGGGTACAACACATATAGTCGCAAATGGACAAGACCCTCTACTTAAAATGGCCAGGAAACACGAAGAAGTGGGCAAAGGGGCGTTTCTGTACAAAGCAGCGAAGGAGGCTGCTGAAACACTCGGCCTTGACTTCAATATCAGGGGTGAGCAAAATGCATCAAATCTTATCCATCTCGAGTACTCACTCCTAAAGACCCGAATTAAGAAAGCATAGGAGAAAAACTTACGCGAACAGCTCCTCGACAAGAGGATGCACGGCATCTTCCACAGAAATGTGGCTCGGGCACGCAGGGTTTCATTTTGGCATGTCAAAATGGTGTCATTTCTACTCTAGCATACCGTCGCCACATTTTGAGCCAAGACATTCCCGATGATAGCTGCAGAGCGTGTCATGCACACCCCGAGCATCTAGGACACATACTATCTAGTTGTCCAACTCATGCGGGAACGACCTACATCCAAAGGCACAATGCGGCACTAAGAGTGCCTTATTACCATCTCTGTCACTCGTATGGCATTAGCCCAAATACCTCTCCGCCAAACGCTCCTAGAGAAATAGAGTCAGTTGTCGAAAATGAGAAGTGCCGCATATACTGGAACTTCATATTCTCGACAATTGTTTCTGTTGCGCACTCGAGGCCTGACATAGTTCTCCTTGACTTCGAGAAACGAACCATGTTTGTTATCTAATTTTCGGCACCAGCTGACAAAAATGTCACAGCCAAGGAGAAAAAAAGAGAAAGAGAGGTGTAAAGACCTTATAAGGGAGTTGCGACGGTTATACCCTGAAAAGCATGAAAAGCCTGAAAAGCATCCCTGCGTGTCAACAAAATGCTGAGATACTTGCGGGGAAAATGAAGGAGGCGGTCGTCCTTGGGTCGCTCCGTGTCCTCAGGGTGCACGAGACTGTTGCCGGATCATCGTATTGAGTTCGTCGCAGACTGTAACCACCTATCTCACGGTCGTGAGACGTGGTTACAGCTGAAATTTTACCGCGATTTCGCTGGGAACGCGGGTGCAATTTTTCAGATTAGCACCCGCTCCCGGCGAAATCCTGCGGTTGTCCTTATGACAAACTTTTAAATATATATATATATATATATATATATATATATATATATATATATAATCGCCACTCTGGGATACCGGGCGACCTCTCAGAGTATCAGCCTTATCCTTGCACGCGGGGCTCTACAAGGTTGGACTAACCCTGTCCCTAGCTGCTCGTGGGAGCAACAATAAAACCACCAAAACATCAAAATGTTGTAGATGCGGTTCAAGACAATCGAACGCGCAGAGCACCCGACAATGGGTCGGCAAACAATGCCGATCAGCCTAGAGTTCGGGGTGCTGAAAATAATTTAGATGGAAACACGACGCCAGCATTATCCCTGTTCGCGGAGGTTTTATGGCACGTATGCACACTCTGTGGTGCCAGAAACACCCAGAGCTTCAGCACCTTTCACATCAGTCTTTGCGAAATCAAGCCGTCAACCTCCGGAAAAATGGATATGTACGCGGAGCGCTTCCCCAACCGCTGCTTGATCAAGCTGCAGACGAAGATGAGGAAGCGACATTGAGACCAACCACAGAAAGCAGGCACATTCTGAGAGATGATAGCAATTTCAGTACAAGAAGGAACATTAACATGCAATTTCCTCCTAAGCCCCAAGATCTGGCTAAAATGGATGCCTCCCTTCGTGGAGATATCTCGCAAGAGTCCGACCTCTGGAACAATAAATTGCTCAGTTTATGGTGCTGCGAGAGCTTTGGCTGATTCAAATCGAAGGCTGAAACCGACGATGGATCAAAAGACCAACAGACGCTTGCATACACTGAACAAGAAGATTGGATGGGCAAGACAGAATGCGTCCCGTGTTCAATGTGTGATTGACTACATAACATCTGGTAGACCGTTTACGGAAAGGATTCGAATGTTCGCCCAAGAACTAAGGATCTTGAATCACACACAAAACAAGTCAAAGCTGCTGACAATCAAGCAGCATATTGTTGACAAAATGCGGCAGTTATCTGACGCAATGAGGAGAATACAGAAGAGGGAGAGATGGATCAGGGAGAATCAACAGTTTCTCGCTGACCCATCGCGCCTCTTCAGCGATCTCCCTGTTTCTGTAAAAAATCCACCCAAGCCCGAGGATGTAGAGACTTTTTGGTGAGAGGTGTATAAGATCCTGAAAACACTAGAGTTCAAAGAAGATACTGACAATATCATCCGCTTCAAGGAGTTTTGCGACAACCTCATAAAATCTGACGAGGAATGTCCATCAATCACTGCCGAAGAGGTGAAAAAAGCACTTAGAGGCACGAAGAACTTTTCCGCTGCTGGACCAGATTGTATCAAGAAATTTTGGTGGAAGAAGTTTACTTTTACACACGAACATTTGGCCCGCATATTCACCTCATATTTAAAGTCGGAGACGCCCATTCCGCAGTGGCTGGTGTTAGGACGCACTATATTCCTGCCGAAACAAGGCAACTTGTCCAACCGAGAGAATTACAGGCCAATAACTTGTTTGAACACACTATATAAGATCTTTACAGCTGTCCTCAACAACAGGATTGTTCGACGAATTGAGCCTGTATGGCGAGAGATGTACGAACAACGTGGCTCGAAAAAAGGTGTAGCAGGCTGTCGAGAGAACCTGTTAATTGACAGGTGTGTCTGTAAAGACACTGCAGCCCATTAGCGCGTCCTGTCAATGGCCTGGATTGACTACCGGAAAGCTTTCGAGTCAACCTCTTATAGACTTATCATCTGTCTGTTGGAAAGCTTGAAGGTACATCCACACATAGTGAGATGCATAGAGATTGATGCCTCTTTGGAAAACTAGATTTACTATCTCATCTAGAAATTATCGTGTGACAACGAACAACGTCACCTTCCAGAGGGGCGTCTTTCAAGGTGATACCATGAGTCCTTTGCTTTTTTGCATCACACTTCTGCCTCTATCTCCAGCACTACGAAATTCTTCTGGATACATCTGTGGCGACACTAATCAGCGCGAGCATAAGATCACTCATGTATTTTATATGGATGACCTGAAAATCTATGCCTCTGGTAAAAGCAAACTTCAAACTGCTATAAATATTGTCAAGAACTACACAGGAGAGATTGGGATGGACTTTGGCTTGGACAAGTGTGCCAAAATTCATCTGAAGAAAGGAAAGATTACTGGCGTTCCCAAGGACCCTGCGCTTGTGGATATAAATGTTATTAGACATCTTAATACTGGAGAGACCTATACATACCTGGGCGTGCCTCAAAGCCGCATTCAGGACGTAACATCAGTGAAGGAGTCTCTCCGAAGCAGATACAAGCATCTTCTTCGACAGATTTGGTCTTCCAATCTGTCGGCGTTGAACAAGGTATCTGCGACTAACATGCTTGCCGTCCCGGTTCTACTCTACTCGTTTGGGGTGGTTCAATGGACGAAGAACGAGCTTAAGGCCCTTGATGTCACCACACGTAAGATCATGCATATGCATAAACACGACACATGACACGCTCTGCAGCTATCGTCGGGAATGTCTTGGCTCAAAATGTGGCGACGGTATGCTAGAGTGGAAATGACACCGTCTTGACATGCCAAAATGAAACCCTCCGTGTCCGACTTCAATCCGCGTGATATAAAGTAGTCCGGCTACTGGAAAAGCTAGTCAAAGCTATGTCCATTATTATTTTCTGAAATTCGTAATTGAATCCAAAACTTGGCCAGTTTATCAATTAATAAATTAAGTATTAAATTTGTATGCTGAGAATATAAATAAAATATTTTTTAAATAATAATAAAATGTATTTTTAAATGTTCATTTGACTCGATTCGAGTCAACGTCATTTTTCACGCTCAGCAGTTGGCAGCGTAACCATATGTCGAGAAAGTAAAAATAACCTGCAATAAACCGGCGACAAAATCATTATTTATAATTTCGCGCGATTCCCGATTCCAGCAGAAGCTGTACTACCAACCTTAGTCAACGCCACACCGTTCTCGCCATATTTTACCCCGGTATGTTTTGCGAAAACTAAGCTCAAATACCCTGGAAGCAAGTACAAATAAACAGTAATTCAAACTTCACATTATATTTTCTGTCTCTAAAACAGTTTTCCTAACAATATTCAACGTGTTTTAAAGCCAAAATTAACCATTTTTGGACCCCGCGAAAGGCCTATCCATAAGATCCCATGTTTTTTGACACGACTTTAAACAGTGATAGCTCAAATTTTAACCTGGAAAGGCCCCCTAAGGAAGGTATTATGTGAAAGAGGATATATTTCTCCGTCAAAAAAAAACTAATTTTGATGATTTTTCATCTGACCGATCCAATAGCCGGACTACTTTAAGGAAAGCAAACGTTAGCTCATACGACATCGACTTATCTTCCACATTTTGCTGTGCATCCTCTTGTCGAGGAGCTGTTCGGGGAAGTTTTTCTCCTGTGCATTCTTAATCCGGGCCTTCAGGAGTGAGTATTCAAGATGGATAAGATTTGATGCATTTTGCTCACCCCTGATATCGAAGACAGAGCCGAGTGTTTCAGCAGCCTCCTCCGCTGCTTTGTACAGAAACGCCCCTTTTCCCACTTCTTCGTGTTTCCTGACCATTTTAAGAAGAGGGTCTTGTCCATTTGCGACTATATGTGCTGTACCTAGAATAATCCTGTCGTGAAGACATTCAAGATTCAGTATTCCGCGACCACTTTGACGGCGTGAGATGTAAAGTTGCGGAAGAGAAGACTTAAGGTGCATGCTTCTGTTCATGTGCATAACCTTTCGGGACCCGATATCGAAGGATCTGAGCTCGTCCTTCGTCCATAGAACTACTCCAAATGAATAGAGTACTACTGGGACGGCAAGCATGTTCGTCGCAGATACTTTGTTCCTCGCCGACAGTTCGGAAGACCATATCCGTCGGATGAGACGTTTGTATCTGCACCGGAGAGTATCCTTCATAGATGTCACGTGCTGGATGCGGCTCTGTGGCACTCCCAGGTATGTATAGGTCTCCCCAGCGCCAAGGTGTCGTATAGCGCTACTGTCGACGAGCTGAGGGTCTTCGGGGATGCCATTAAGTTTACCTTTCTTCAAATTAACCTTGGCGCATTTCTCTAACCCGAACTCCATTCCAATCTCTTGAGTGTACTTTTTGATAATGTCTAGAGCTAGATGTAGTTTCTCTTTATTTTTAGCATAGATCTTGAGATCATCCATGTAAAATACATGAGTGACCTTATGCTTTCGATCTCCAGGTTTGCCGCAGAGGTACCCTTCGGAATGGCGAAGTGCGAGAGATAGTGGCAATAATGTGAGGCAAAAAAGCAGAGGGCTCATGGTGTCGCCCTGAAAGACACCTCTCTGAAAGGTGACACTGTTAGTGATCACACGATGTTTTCCAGGTGAGATAGTAAATCTGGTGTGCCAAAGCGGCATTAATCTCTCTCTGCACCTCCCGATGTGTGGATGAACCTTTAAGCTTTCCAACAGACATATGATAAGTCTATGAGAGGTTGAATCGAAAGCTTTCCGGTAATCAATCCAGGCCATCGATAGAAATCGCTAATAGGATGCTGCGTCTTTACAAACACAGCTATCGATGAGCAGGTTCTCCCGACATTCTGCTACGCCTTTCTTTGAGCCGCGTTGTTCATAAATCTCTCGCCACACAGGTCTAATTTTCCGAACAATCCTATCATTTAGGATAGCTGTGAAGATCTTATACAGAGTGTTCAGACAAGTTATTGGTCTGTAATTCTAAGGGTCAGCTAAGTTGCCCGTCTTCGCCAGGAGCACTCTGCGCCCTTCCACCAACCACTCCGGAATAGGCTCTTCCGACTTTAGATATGAGGTGAAAATTCGGGCCAGATCCTGGTGGGTTGAAGGAAACTTCTTCCACCAGAAGGTCGTGATACCATCTGGTCCCGGAGCGGAATAGTTCTTCATGCCTCTTAATACGTTTTTCACCTCCTCGGTAGTGATAGGTGGGCATTCCTCCTCAGCTGTTATGAGAGCATTGCACAGCTCCTTGAAGCTATTTATGTACTTTGAGCCTTCTTCAAGTGGATGTTGGACTTCGTAGACTTCTCTCCAAAATGCTTCGACGTCCGGTGGTTTGGGCGGATAGTCGACAGTAACTGGAGGGCCTCGGAAGAGTCGAGATGGGTCGGACAAAAACTGTTGATTTTCTCTGACCCACCTCTCCCTCCGCTCTAGACTTCTCCTAGCGTTAGATAGTACTCGTATTCTGTCAACAATATGCTGCCTGATGGTCAGCAGCTTTGACTTGTTGATTGTGTGATGACGGATCCGCAGTTTACGCGCGAACTGTCGAACCTTGGCAGTGAAAGTCCTGCCAGATGTTATGTAGTCAATCACACACTGAATGCGGGACGCGTACTGTCTTGCCCAGCCTACCTATTGTGCTT
>CAKNYM010040631.1:9819-21799 GCA_932195095.1 Andricus curvator
AAATGAAATGAGGAAAATTATGGAAAGTGAGGGCGAAGAAGAGGCGGGAAATTAGAGGAAGTGAGAAGAAAAGAGGGAAGGGGAATGAGGGGAAGTAAAGGACGAAATGAGGGGACAGGAAATAGGGCAAATAAGGGCAAATGAGGGGAGGAGAAGTATCGTAAAGGAAATGAGGTGTGCGGAAGTAGGAGTAGTGAGGGAAACTTAGTGAAGGAAAATTAGGGGAAGTGAGGGAAAATAAGAGGAAAGGATCTAGGGGAAGTGAGAAGAAATGAGGGAAAGGGAATCAGGGAAAGCAAGGTGCGAAATAAGTGGACGGGAAATAGAAGCAATAAGTGGAAATCAGGGCAGGGGAAGTAGAGAGAGTGAGAAGTGGGAATGTAGGAGAAATGAGGGGAAGAGAAGAAAGTAACGTAGAGGAAATGAGGGGTACGGAAGTAGGGGAAGCGAGGGAAAGTGAGGGAAAATAAGTGGAGGGAAATCAGGGGAAGTAAGGGGAAATGAAGGAAGGGGAATTAGGGGAAATAAATTGTGAAACGAGATAACGGGAAATATGTGAAATAAGGGGAAATGATGGGAGGGGAAGTAGGAGAAGTGAGGGTTATGAAAGTAGGGGAAATAACGGGAGGAGAAGTGAGAAACAGAAAGAAAATAAGAGGTGCGGAAGTAGGAAATGTGAGGTAAAATTAGGAGAAGTGAGGGAAAATATGAGAAGGGGAATTAGGGAAAGTGAGAAGAATGGGAATTAGGGAAAGTCAAGGGCGAAATAACTGAACGGAAAGTAGAAAAATAAGAGAAAATGAGGAAAGGAGAAGCAGGGAAAGTGAGGGGTAGAAAAGTAGGGGAAATATTGGAAGCAGCAATAAGTAACGTGAAGTAAATTAGGGGTGCGGAAGTAGGAGAAGAGAGGGAAAATTAGGGGGCGGGGGGAAATTAGGGAAAGTCAGGGGAAATAATGGGAGGGGAATAAGGGGAAGTATAGAGGAATAAGGTAAGGGGAATTAGGGAATTTAAAGGGTGAATTCAGGGCAGGGGAAGTAGGGAAAGTAAGGGGTAGGAAATTAGGGGAAATTAGGAAAGGAGAAGTATGTTACGTAGAGGACATGAGGGGTGCGGAAGTAGGGAAAGCGAGGAAAAATGAGAAGAGGAAAATTAAGGAAAGTGAGGGCAAATAAGTGGAGGAAAATCGGGGAAGTAAGGAGTAATGATAGAAGGGGAAATAGGGGAAATAAAGGGCGAAATTAGAGGACGCGAAATATATGAAATAAGGGGAAATGATGGGAGAGGAAGCAGGAGAAGTGAGGGGTAGGAAAGTAGTGGAAATGCGGGGAGCAGAAGTAAGCAACATACAGGAAATAAGAGGTGCGGAAGTAGAAAATGTGAGGTAAAATTAGGGGAAGGAAGGAAAATTATGAAAAGGGAAATTAGGGAAAGTAAGGGGAAAGGGAATAAGGGGAAGTAAAGGGCGAAAAAAGTGGACGGTAAGTAGCAAAAATAAGAGAAAATGAGGAAAGGGGAAGTAGGGAAAATGAGGGGCAGAAAAGTAGGGAAAATGTGGGGAGTAGCAGTAAGTAACGTAAAGGAAATGAGGGGTGCGGTAGTAGGAGAAGAAAGGGAAAATGAGGGGGCGGAGGGAAATTGGGGAAAGTCAGGGGAAATAATGGGAGGGGAATGAGGGGAAGTAAAGAGAAATGAGGTGAAGGGAATTAGGGGATTTAAAGGGTGGAATCATGGCAGGGGAAGAAGGGAAAGTAAGGGGTAAGAAATTAGGGAGGGAGAAGTATGCAACATAGAGGAAATGAGGAGTGCGGAAGTAGAAGTGAGGAAATATTAGGGAAGGGAAATTGGGGATAGAGGGGGGCAAAAAGGGGACGGAAATAAGGGGACGGGACGTAGAGGAAGTGAGGGGAAATGAGGGGAAGGAAAGTAGGGAAAGTGAGGGTAAATTAGGGAGGGAAAGTGGGGGAAGTGTGTGTACGTTAGGGATGTAGCGGAAATGATTAGAAATGCGGGTGAGTAGGGTCATGGCAGGGAAGTAGGGGAAGTGAGGGGTGAGAAAGTAGGGAAACTAAATGAAGGAAAAGTAGCAACGTAGGGGAAATGATTTGTAAAGGAGTAGGGAAACGAGGGGAAGAGTAAGAGAAGGGACGGGAAATTAGAAAGGGGTCTGTTCGTCTGTCTTAATTTTTTCAAAGGAGGGGAACTGAGGAAAAATTACGGCATGGGAAGTAGGGGAAATGAGAAGAGGGGAAGTAGGAATAGTAATATCAGGTAAATTATCGAAAGTGAGGGGAAATGATGGGAGGGAATGTAGGAAAAATGAGGGGTGGGGATATAAAGAAATGAAGGGGAGTAAAGGAAATGAGGTGTCTGAAATAGGGGAATTGAGGGCAAGTTACGGAGGGGAAATAGGGGCAGTGTATACAATTTAGGGGAAGTAGTGAAAATGATTATAAATGCGGATGTGTGGGTTTGGGGAACGGAAGTAGGAAAAGGGAAATGTTAGCTGGGGAAGCGAGGAGAGGGGGAAGTAGCGGAGGAAGTTGGGAAAGTAGGTGAAATTAACATTTTTAACAAGAATCATTGATAATTAATAATTAATAAATTATTACTTTTCCTGTAATAAAATTATATTTCTGATGATTATTTCGCACATACTATAAAAACAGAATTATGGTAGCAGTTTTCCTGCTTGATAAGAGTTAACCATATTTAACTATTAAGTTTGTTAATGCAAAAAGTTACGTGTTCGCAATCTCGAATGTTTGATAATTTAAACACACACCTCACGCGACTCCCGCATATTAATGAAAACACATACGGAAAATATCAGCTTTCCCGCATAGGTATAATTTACAATTGACCGTTTCATGATTTATGGAAACGACCCATATGGGAATTCTGTTTTTTTTTTTTTTTTAATTTATAGCCATTTGTCAGAGTCTTTCAAAATGTATTTTTCCGGAATTTATAATTATCTTTTTCAGAATCAGATATAAGCTAATAAGCAGATTTTGATTTAATCAATAATGATGAGAGAATTAAAATGAGATGAGGCGAAATAAACGAAGATGCAGAATCCAACTTTGAACACGATCATCGTGCGTTCTGAATAAAAGCCGTAGTTGTTTCCATTGGATTTCAGTTCGTGGCAAACCACCGGCTGAATAATAAGTGAAATCATGAAGTTCAACATTTTTTATATTTTATCTGCTTTCTGTGTTTTTTACGTAAGTTTTTTCATTTGTTTCGATAAAAAAAAAAAAAAAAGATTTTCACAATCTTGATCTGATAAGGTAATTGTCGTGCCAAAAATAAAATCGCTGAAAAAAATAGCCAGAAAACATTCAATTACAAAAAATATTGTAAAAATTTTTCCGCAAGTTTGAATATTTTTTTATAAAAAATAATGATTTTTGTCAGACATCAGTGATAATAACATTTCATTTCTCAAAATCATAACAAAACTTTTTTTGCCTGATTTTCGGCAAGCTTGAAATGCAAGTGGAACAAAAATAAAAAGGGGTCATTGGTTCGTCGACCGAGAATTGCCAAATTGATAAGTTAATTTCAGCTGCAAATGAGCGATCATCGTGAGCTAATTTACATATTTAGAATTTCATAATCAACTTTATGAGATCGCTCTTCCAGATATATTTCCATCATAATGTAATTGAAGTTAAATTGAAGCTAAATAAGGAAGCAAAGTTATACCTTGACTTTAGGAATTATGTAACAAATACCATCTATTTTAAGAAAGAAATGATGAAAGAGTCAAATTTATTCCATCTTTGTTAATTGTTAATTTATTTATTTATTCAATAACAGGTGAAAAGCGATTCCATTACTGAATTTAAGGCCGTAGCAGATGAGACAACTCGAAATATAGTTGATTATGATCAACAGCTGAACACTTGGATTCTAGTTACTTTAAATATTTTAAAAGATACGTCAATAGATGCTTTACGTGAATCATGGACAGCTACAATTAATCTCACAGATGTGAGTAATTTAAGTATTACGTTTTTATTTTATTTTTGTAAATTATTTTTTTCGATTGATTCTTTTATACTAATTGTATAAACTGTCGGTATTGATAAACAAAATACCGGTACTGATCCATGAGGATTCATTTTTCTGATCAATGGATGAGGATTCTGATCGAGCGATGCAATTTTTTTTTTATCGAGTTATGAGAATGTTTTTCTAATCGAGTCATGAGGATATTTTTTTGTTCGAAGAACGAATATTTTTTTCTGATCGCGTCCTGAGGATTTTTTCTGATCGAGCTATGAGGATTTTTTGTAATCGAGTCGTGCGGTTTTTTTTCTGATCAACCGATGATCTCTGATCCAGTGATGAGGATTTTTGTTCTGATCGAGCTGAGGATTTTTTCCTATCAAGCGATGAGGATTTTTTTCTGATCGAGCCATGAAGATTTTCTTCCGATCGAGTGATGAGGTTTTTTGTTGACAAACCAAAGAGGATTTTGATAGAGTCATGAGGATTTTTTGTAATTGAGCCGTGCGGGTTTTTTCTGATCAACCGATGGGGATTCTGATCCAGCGATGAGGATTTTTATTCTGATCGAGCTGAGGATTTTTTCCTATCAAGCGATGAGTATTTTTTCTGATAGAGGCATGAAGATTTTCTTCTGATCGAGTGATGAGGTTTTTTTTGACAAACCAATGAGGATTTTGATCGAGTCATGAGGAATTTTAATGATCAACCGATCAGGATTCTAATAGAGTCAGGAGGATTTTTCAAATCGAGTCCTGAGGATTTTTTTCTGATCGAGCTATGAGAATTTCTTTCTAATCGACCAATGCGGATGTTTTTCTGATCGAACCATGAAGATTTTCTTCTGATCAAGTGATGAGGATTTTTTCTGATGAAGCCATGTAGATTTTTTCTGATCGAGTCATGAGGATTTTTTTCTGATCGAGTCATGAGGATTTTTTTCTGATCGAGTTACGCTGATTTTTTTTGTACTAGCCTTTAAGGTTTTTTTTTGTTCGAGCCGTGAGGATTTTTTTATCAAGCCATGAGAATTTTTTCTGATCGAGGTATGAGGGATTTTTTCTGATCGAGCCATGAGGATTTTTTTCTGATCAATCGATGAGGATTCTGATCGAGCGATGATGATTTCTTTCTTATCGAGCCATGAGGAATTTCTTCTGATCGAGCCATAAGGATTTTTTTGTACTATAGCCATGAGGATTTTTCCTGATCAGCTGTTAAGGATCCTGATCGAGCAACCAGATTTTTTTTCTGATCTAGCAATGAGGATTTTTTTGTACTAGCCATGAGGATTTTGTTGTGATCGAGCTATGAGGATTTTTGTCTAATCTAGCAATGAGGATTTTATTCTGCTCGAGCCATGAGGATTTTTTTGGTACTAGCCATGATAATATTGTTGTGATCGAGCTATGAGGATTTTTTTATGATTAAATGATGAGGACTCTGAACGCGTAATTACCATTTTTCTGATAGAGCGATGAGGTTTTTTTATCGGTCAATGAGGATCTTTTTCTGAAGCAGCTATTAGGATTTTTTTCTGATCAAACCATGAGGATTTTCGTTAACCAACGATTTTGATCGAGTCAGGAGAAAATGTTCTGATCAACCGATGAGGATTTTAATTGAGCCAGGAGGATTTTTTAATCAAGCCATGTAATTTTTTTTTCTGATCGAGGTATGAGGGATTTTTTCTGATCAAGCCATCAAGATTTTTTTCTGGTCAATCGATCAGGATTCTGATCGTGCGATGATGATTTCTTTGTTATCAAACCATGAGGAATTTCTTCTGATCGAGCCATAAGGACTTTTTGTACTATAGCCATGAGGATTTCTCCTGATTAACTGATACGGATCCTGATTGAGCAACAAGATTTTTTTCTGATCTAGCAATGAGGATTTTTTTGTACTAGTCATGAGTAATTGTTGTGATCGATCTATGAGGATTTTTTTCTGATCTAGCAATGAGGATCTTTTCTGCTCCAGCCATGAGGATTTTTTTTGTACTAGCCATGAGAATTTTGTTGTGATCGAGCTATGAGGATTTTTTTTTATGATTAACTGATGAGAACTCTGAACGAGCAATTACCATTTTTCTGATAGAGCGATGAGGTTTTTTATCGATTAATGAGGATCTTTTTCTAAAGCAGCCATTAGGATTTTTTCTAATCAAACCATGAGGATTTTCGTTAATCAACCGAAGAAAATTTTGATCGAGCCATGACAATATTTTCTGATCAACCGATGAGGCTTTTAATTGAGCCAGGAGGGTTTTTCAATCAAGCCATGTGAATTTCTTTTCTGATCGAGGTATGAGGGATTTTTTCTGATCAAGCCATGAGAATTTTTTTCTGGTCAGTCGATCAGGATTCTGATCGAGCGATGATGATTTCATTGTTATCGAACCATGAGGAATCTCTTCTGATTGAGCCATCAGGATTTTTTTGTACTATAGCCATGAGGAGTTTCCTGATAAACTGATAAGGATCCTGATCGAGCGACGAGATTTTTTTCTGATCTAGCAATGAGGATTTTTTCCTGCTCGAGCCATGAGGATTTTTTTTATACTAGCTATGAGGATTTTGTTGCAATCGAGCCATGAGGATTGTTTTTATACTAGTTCTGAGGATTTTGTTGTGATCGAGCTATGAGGATTTTTTTTTTCTGATCGAGCTATACGGATTTTTTTATGATTAATTGATGAGAATTCTGAATGAGCAGTTAGAATTTTTTTGATCAGGCGATGAGGTTTTTTTTATCGACCAATGAGGATCTTTTTATGAAGCAGCTATTAGGATTTTTTCTGATCAAATCATGAGGATTTTCCTTGACCAACCGAAGAAGATTTTGATCGTGTGATGAGGATTTTTTTCTGATCGAGTCATGAGGATTTTTTTCTGATCGAGTCATGTGGATTTTTTTGGATCGAGTGATGAGAATATTTTTGTACAAGCCATACAGATTTCTTTTGATCAAGCAATGAAGATTTTTTTCTGATCGAGCTATAAGTATTTTTTTTTAATTGACCATGAGGATTGATTTTGATCGAGCCATGCGGATTTTTTCTGATCAACCGATGGGGATTCTGATCGAGAAATGAGGATTTTTCTCATCAAGCTATGAAGATTTTTTTTCTGATCGAGGTATGAGGGTTTTTTTTTCGATCGAGTCATGAGGACTTTTTTCTGATAAATCCATGAGGGTTCTGATCGAGTGATAAGGTTTTTTTTGTCATCAAGCCATGAAGAATTTTTTTTGATCCAGCCATAAGGATTTTCTCATACTAGCCATGATGATTGTTTTTGATCAAACCATGCGGATTTTTTCTGATCAATCGATCGGGATTTTGATCGTGTGATGAGGATTTTTTTCTGATCGAGTGATGAGGATTTTTTTCTGATCGAGTCATGTGGATTTTTTTCTGATTGACTGATGAGAATTTTTTGTACAAGCCATGGGGATTTCTTTTGATCAAGCAATTGAGATTTTTCTGATCGAGCTATGAGGATTTTTTTTTAATTGACCATGAGGATTGATTTTGATCGAGCCATGCGGATTTTTTTTGATCAACCGATGGGAATTCTAATCGAGCAATGAGGATTTTTTCTCATCAAGCGATGAAGATTTTTTTTCTGATCGAGGTATGAGGGTTTTTTCTGATCGAGTCATGAGGACTTTTTTCTGATAAATCTATGAGGGTTCTGATCGAGTGATAAGGATTTTTTGTCATGGAGCCATTAGGATTTTTTTTTCATCGAGCCATAAGGATTTTCTCAGACTAGCCATGATGATTGTTTTTGATCAAACCATGCGGATTTTGTCTGATCAACTGATGGGGATTTTGGTCGTGTGATGAGGATTTTTTTCTGATCGAGTCATGAGGATTTTTTTCTGATTGAGTAATGAGGATTTTTTTCTGATCGAGTAATGAGAATTTTTTTGTACAAGCCATGAGGATTTCTTTTGATCAAGCAATGAAGATTTATTCTGATCGAAGTATGAGGATTTTTTCTGATCGAGTCATGTGGATTTTTTTCTGATCGAGTGATGAGAATTTTTGTGTACAAGCCATGAGGATTTCTTCTGATCAAGCAATGAAGATTTTTTTTGATCGAGCTATGAGGATTTTTTTTTTAATTGACCATGAGGATTGATTTTGATCGAACCATGCGGATTTTTTCTGATCAACCGATGGGAATTCTGATCGAGAAATAAGGATTTTTTCTCATCAAGCGATGAAGATTTTTTTTATGATCAAGGTATGAGGGTTTTTTCCTGATCGAGTCATGAGGATTTTTTTCCGTTCGAGCCATGACGATTTTTTCTGATCGAGTCATTAGGATTTTTTTCTGATCGAATCACGTGGATTTTTCTTTGATTGAGTCATAAGGGTTTTTTTTTGCACAAGATATGAAAATTTATTTTAATCGAGTGATCAAAATTTTTGTTTGATCGAGCTATGAGGATTTTTTTTTGTATTAGCAATGGGAATTGTTTTCGATCGAGCCATGATGATTTTTCCTGATCAGCCGATGAGGATTCTGATCGAGTGACACAAATTTTTTTCTGATGAGCCATGATGATTTTTTTTTTTCGGATGGAATTAGGAGGACTTTTTTCTGATCAACTTATGAGGATATTTTTCAGATCCTTTCATAAATTTCCTTACATGAATTTTTATTTTACCGTTACCAATGTTATCCATACAGCCTATTTTTCATTTATACTTAAATTTTTAGATCCTGACAGAAAAATCGAAAACAAAGGAAGAGAAGGATTGTATTGCCTCTCAACAAAGCATATTACGTCAAATAATTGTAGAAACTGCTTTCAAACTTGACAAGTGTATCAGGAATTCTTTGGAGATTGGTGAACCAACTCGAAAAAATATTCAAGGGGCACATCAGGTAATTTTCATTATTACGATAAAAATCTTTGATAAGCCCTGAAAGAGTTTAACAATAATTATGGATAATTACTATTCAATAAATAATGATTTTTATAGAACAAGAAAAAATCTGCCTCGGCCCGGATTTGAACCCGGAACGACACTCTCCATGAGTGGAGCGTTAACCAATTGCGCCACCGAGGCCTCAGCAGACCTTTAATTATTCCTCATAGTTGCCTTTTTCAGGGGAATACTATACGTATTTCTCCACTGCGACAAGTATACCATTTTTGATCATCGTGTTAAAATTTTTTTAATAATTATAAATTCTTATTACTTCGGACAAATAATTTTTGAAGAACAAGGAAAAATCTGCATCAGCCCGGATTTTAACCGGGAATACGTATAGTATTCCCCTGAAGAAAAGTAGCTATGGAAAATAAAAAAAGATCTGCTGAGGCCTCGGTGGTGTAGTTGGCTAATTCTTCACTCACAGAGAGTGGCGTTTCGGGTTCAAATCCGGGCTGAGGCAGATTTTTTCTGGTTCTTCAAAACTTATTTGTCTGAAGTAAACGTTTTAACATCCGAATTTTTAAAATTCAAAAGCTCGGAAGTTAACATCTTCGAATAGTAATACCATCTTCGAATTATTAATTAGATTGAACACACGTTAATCAAAAATTGTACACTTGTCGCAGTGCAGAAATACGTATAGTATTCCCCTGCAAAAAGATAGCTACAGAGAACAAGAAAAGGTCTGCTAAGGTCTCGGTGGCGTAATTGGTTAACGCTCAACTCATAGAGAGTGGCGCTCGAGGTTCAAATCCTGGCTGCGGCAGATTTTTTTCTTGGTCTTAAAAAATTGTTTGTCCGAAATAATCGTTGTAACATAAAATTTTTTATTTATTACTATTAAACAGGCATGCATAAAGATCCAGCGCGATTTGAACCAGGTGAAAAATACTTGTGGAACAAAGACTGACAAGCAAGAAGAATGCATTTCTCTTAAAGTAGATGAACTTAAATCTTCTCTAAAAGGAATCCAGGAGCAAGTGGAAATTTACAACATTGAAGCGGGTACCATAAAACCTAGAATATTGAGTGACGTGATGCATTGCAACGCAAAAGTTTTGACCGAAATACACGAGTCAGTAACAAATCTCCAAGATACTCTTAAAAACTGTCTTTAATTAAAATAGAAATATTAAAATAAAAAAATTTATGAAGAAATGTTTGAAACATTATTTTGGGAATACCAAACTGAAAATTTATTGTAAAATAAGATCTATTGATAAAATACCATCTTCTTGTAGAATATTAAATACTAGAATTTGTAATCATTGTTTATAACTAGTATATGTTTTGATAATTTTTATTTTGCAAATTTAGATACCAGGTTTGTTTATTTATTAATAAAGATTAGGAATTTTCGGCACCATTAATTTTTTGATGAAAAATTTCCAAATAAGTTAATGTTTCTAAAATGATTTAGGTTTTATTTCAAAAATAAATTATAAGTCTTTTTTTTTCTTAAAATTATTTATGTTTTTTTTTCAAAAATAAATTATAAGTTTTTTATAATTTCAAAATGTGTTGAAAGACAATATATTTTGAAAAGTTTCAAAAATAATTCAAAATTCGGAAGGGTTACAAAAACTCTTCAAAGCAATTTCGTTTTTTGAAGACTTCGAAAAAAAAATTTAGAAGTCTTGTAAGAATTTTGAAAGTCTTCAAGGAAATAAATTTTTTTTAAGATTCCTAGCAAAATTTAACACCATTTTTCATTTTGAAAAATTAATTTTAAGGGAATATTTAAAAGATTTCAACACATTTGGAATATTTTAAAAAATTTAGGATTTGAATGATTGTAAAAGATATTTAAAATTTTCGAAACAAATTCAAGAATAATTTAAAATTTGAGAAGATTTTGAAAAATTTGAAAGAAAATTCAGATTTTTAAGGATTTAAAACACAATAAGACACTTTCGAGAATTTCGAAATCTTTCGAGATGATAAATTTATGATATAAATGATTTTGAACTTGAAGAAATAAAATTTAATTTTAAGATAATATTCAAAAAGATTTCAAAATATTTTTAAACGTTTATAAAAAAGTCAAAAAATAATCTGGAAGATTTTAAATCAATTTTTATAATTTTGCAGAATTTAAAACAGATTTCAGAAAAAACTCGAGTAATTTTGAAAAATAGTTGGAAGGCTTAAAAGTTTTGAAAAGTAATTTTGAATTTGAAAAGATTTAGAAAAAGTTAAAAAAAAATATTTTAAAATTTAGAAAACAATCAGCCTTTTAAGAATTTTGAAAGGTTTCAGGAATGTAAATAAATTTTCTCAATATTCATCAGAAAATTTCAAATGATTATGTATAATATTTCAAAACATTCCAAATAATTTCCTTAATTAATAATTAATAATTCGAGTAAGTTTAAGAAATATTCAAAAATTTTGAAAAGATACAAAAATAATTTAAAATTTCAACAAATTTTAAACAAAATGTGAATTTGTGAAGATTTAAAAAAAATCGTAGATTTTCAAGAACTTTGAAAGGTTTCAAGAAAATAAAACACGTTTTTGAAGATTTCTAGGAAATTTTTAATGATTTTAAAAAAATAATTTCTAAAGAAAATATAAAAAGACTATAAAAAATTTCAAAAGATTTCTAAAAATATGAAAGAAAATTTGGAACTCTTTTCGATTAAAAATTAAAATATTTTCTTTTTTTTTCTATCGTTTATTTGGTTAGAAAATTTATCTATTTGGTTGAAAATTTATATTTTTAGCTTAAAAATCAAATTATTTTATAAAAAATTTGTCGTTGGTCAAAATATAATTTTGTTGTTAAAAAATGCAATTGGTTGAAAATTTATTGTTTTTAGTTGAGGATTCAACTATTTTGTTAAAAATTCGTCTTTTCGGATAAGATCAATTATTTTTGATTAAAAAAAAATTTTTTGTTGGCTGAAATATCAATTATTATGAAATTTGTTTTACTTTGAGAATTTCTCTTTTTCTGGTTGAAAATTCGATTTTTTTTCTAGAAAATTAATTTTCTTGATA
>CAKNYM010040637.1:11423-23758 GCA_932195095.1 Andricus curvator
ATTAAAGTCATCAACTCATCAATTCATTACATTTCAAAGCTATTATCGATCTAATCAAACAATGCATGACTTCAGAAAATATAACAATGTTAGGCTTTGGTTTTTTTACAAATCAAAATCTAAAACTTCTCGCCGTACTCATTATAACAAGAAATTATCACTCACTAGAAACTGGCTCTGGCTAAGATTTTAATCGAGTCAAATGGTTCAATTTGATGCACATTATTGATTACAAAAAATCATCAAATAGAAAAATTTGATACAATACAATTAGTCTGGAAGTTGGGGCATTTTTAATTATTTTTCTTATGTTTAAGGGTTGATTTTGGGGGCAATCGTAGAATGGTAGGCGATGACAAATTTTTATGATCTTTCAATATTAAAGTCATCAATTCATTACATTTCAAAGCTATTATCAATCTAATCAAACAATGCATGACTTCTGGACACGGAAATTTCACAAACCTAATTAGAACAATTTTTTTGGGTCCTTTTTGATGAAGGAATAAGGTACAAATGATCCCAGTTTGACGAAGGTAAAATTTATTTAAAGTGGCTAAGTATCAAGAACTTAGGAAATCTTGAAATCAAACTACTTTAAGAATTACTTTTGGGTGTTCAAAATGTATTTTCATCTTAGACTTTTTCATTTATTTTTAAGAACGAAAGTACATTTCCTTTAACCATGCTTCAATTTTCTTTATTTTGTTACAATGAATATAACAGAAATTTTGTAATGAATGGAGAACTCTTAGGGGTTCAAAATATGTTATTTTGTACTTGTTGGATAATATATGAGAACAAAAGTTCGTTTCGTTTCCCGAGCTTTAGATTATTTTAGTATTTATGATAAATTTTAAAGAAAAAAAGGTTGTTTGATTTTCCGAGTTCTTAATTTTTTTGTTGGTTTCGTAAACATTAAATGTAACAACAATTTTTCAACGATTCGCAAAGAATTAACTTTGGGGATTCAAAATGTATTTTATCTTATTCTTAGAATTGTTGATTTATTGTTAAGAACGAAAGGTCGCTTTGTTTATGCCAGAAATCAAAACAAAGAAATTAAAACAACTATCTTTGATGTAGAGTCAAACAAATGTCTGATTCAAAAAAAGATTTTTCTGAGTGTATTGAGTAAAAAATAGGAAACCTTACGTATGAAGGGGGCGAGGGGTCACACAAATCTGACGAATCCTTATAATATGGGGGGCTCTAAAATTTCAAAAATCATTCTTACGTAATTAATGGACGCTCCCTTACTTATTTAGGATTTTTATTCTTTTTCGGCACAGAGAGCACATAATTCGCATAATAGCGAGCTTTTTTTCTGTGGAAGAGCACATTGGTATATCGTACGACAGTATCTTTTGGCAAAGCTGTTTTGCGCTGTGTGCGGCGAGAAGCGTACGTATCAACGCGCGTATGCAGAAACGATTTATCTCCATGATAGTCGTTATTTCAGCGAGTTTGCATCAGAGCACAAAATTACATTAACATAAACACGCCAGATGGGCACATGCATCAAAAGGATACCATGTATTTTGCAGTATCTCTTCTAACCGATCGTTCCATTTTTTCTGCAGTCTCCGCTATATTATTAGTTAAGTAGCATCCGTTCCACTTTACTTTCTTTGTAATAAAAACCAAAGTATGGTGTCAAGTAATGAATGTTTGAAATTGAAATTTTGTTAATCAAAAGCTCTCATAATTGAAAAGTTTCAGACTAAATTGTTGACATTAGGACAATTTCATTAGAAAGGACTTGAAATCGTATAATTTATAATTCTAACCGTTTAAAATTGAACAATTTTATTTTAAATCGAAGAATCTTGACATTGAATGGTTACAGATTGAAAATAGGACAATTTCAAAATGTCCGAAATTGAATAATTCTAGATCAGAATTTAAAGGAAAGAATCATTTGAAATTTAAAGGAATTGAAATTGTATTATTTCTAATTGAAAATTAAAAAAAAAATAATGCTTAAAAATTTTTAACTTTTGATTTAAAGTAATTTCTAAGTCGAAGCGGTTAAAATTGGACAATTTTGTTATTGAAAACTGAATTAAATGTTTCAAAGTCAAAGGTTTTTGAATCATAGAATTTTACCTTGTTATTGCATAGAAAACATTATAATTTAATATTAAAATTGATTAGGAAAATTTGTTTCAAATCAAAAAGTAAATTCGCCGTCATTTTTGCTGTCCAAAAAATAAAAGTTCAGTTATAAACCTTGAGAATTGAATTATTCTAAAAATACGTTCAAAATGAAGTAATTTGAAATGAGAAACATTAAAAATGAAAAAAATGCTGTTATGGAATATAAAAAATGAAACGAGTCCGAACTTCATTTAAAACTGAAAAAAGGTTGATTAACAAAAATTGTGATATTAAAACTTTTTTATACTCAAAACCCTTCAAATATTTCAATTATTTTAAGTAAATTGAAATCGTTTGAAAATTAATAACTTTCAAATTGTTAATAAATTTTACAATTTAAAATTAACCATTTCAATTTTATTTGCAGAATTAAAACTTATGAAAGGAAAAAATTGAAAATTAAGCGTTCAACATGAAAATTCAGAACATTTTACATTTTACATTTTCTTCAACTAAAAATGGGACAATTTTAAGCTAGGGTATGAACACTCAAAAATCAAACATTAAAACAGAAAGAATACAAAACGAGATCGCTATGCTTTTAATTTTTGAAGTTAAACAATTTTAAGCCTTCCAATTCGAAATTGTTTTCTTAACTTGAGTTTGAAACGTTCAATATTTTTATACATTTTCAAATAAGAAATAATTTACTTTTCAATGCCTAATTCTAAAATCTCATTTTTGTAAGGTTTGAATTCAATCAATTATTTTCTTAATTTTTCATCATTTTGAGTTTATTCTGAAGGCACTTCATTCAATATTGTTAATTTACAAATCCTTTATATTAGAAACTGTGCAGTTATCAAAGTCTTTCAATTATATTCTACAATTTTGAAGAATTAAAAAAGAAACAGACAATTTTCTACGTTGAGAATTGAAACCAAACAATTTGGAATGTTCAAATCTAAAATTATCAAACTTAAAACTTACTAAAATTGAAATGAAACAATTTAGAATATTTTTATCTGAAATGATTCAATATAAAACTGACTAGCAAGGCCTTCGATATCGAATTTTTCAATCCGTCCTAACATTTTAAATATATTTGAATTTGAAACTGTTATCGATTCGGGAAGATTTTTGAAGTTAAAATTGTTGAGTCATTAAGGCCATTAATGAAAAATTATTGTGCAATATTGGCGTAACTGTAGTGAAAAGAACATTTTTATAATTGATATTAAAGAGCTATAAATCGTTGAAGAAGAAAGTATCCACCCAAGTCCGACTGAATGATCATTTTTGACGAATAAATAATAAAATGTTTATTTTTTAATCTGAAGGTATTTAAAGAAAAAATATAAGATTTTCTTTCTGTGAACAAAAAGAAACAAAGAAGCCGCAGTTTAAAAAAAGCCAAATTGATTTTTAAGATCTATTTTTGAACTCCTTTCTTTTGAAGCAAAAAAACTTTAGTTTCAAGGCCTCAAACATTAAACTGTTTCACAATGGCGCATTCAAAACTATAATTATAAATCGCACTTATAGAATTTTCAAAGATTGATTGAAAGAAGATTCAAAGTTGAAAATTAAATGGTTTATAATAGGAAATTTTAAAAATTATTCAATTCAAACTCAAAGAGTTAAAAATGAAACAAGAACAACTTCCTGTTTAAGGTAATTTTATTAGATGTCAAACTCACGTACATGTACAAATAAACTGTCACACTGACATGATGAAAAAAGTCGGGAGATAAAAAACACTCGAAAAGCGATCGGATATGGTTCAATACGGACAGAATTAATGAATCGCAGTTTGTTATACAGGGTGTCCAAAAAGTCCCGGGACGGCTAAATATTTCCTCAGGTAAGATATTTTTCAGGGCGGTCAAGGTCATTCTTGAAGGAACTTTCAACAAGGAATTCAATGGTGACCTTCATTTTGATCTTGACCATAACTTCCACGGTCATTTCAAGGTCAAATTGATTTTTTAAAATGGGAACCTCTATTTTTGACCCCGGGAACTGAGAGAGCGGAAAATTTTACGTCCAGATATGACCTTGACAAATGGAAATTTGACATCGAAAGATCAGGACAAGGTCAAACAACGTGCAGCAGGATGACTCGACTGGCATGCATTTTTGAAGAAAATGTCCTGGTGAAGGTTCTGGTCATAGACAAGGTCAAAGTCACCAATCGATCGGGAGTATAAAATGCTACAACTCTTGCGTTGAACATTTTCTTCATAAATGCATGCTGGTCGAGTCATCCTGCTGTACGTTGTTTGACCTTTCCCTGAACTTTCCAGGTCAAATTTTCGATTTGTCAAGGTCATATCTGGATGTAAAATTTTCCGCTATCTCAGTTCCCGGGGTCAAAAATAGAGGTTCCCACTTAAAAAAATCAATTTGACCTTGAAATGACCGTGAAGGTCATGGTCAAGATCAAAATAAAGGTCACCATTGAATTCCTTGTTGAAAGTTCCTTCAAGAATGACCTTGACCACCCTGAAAAATATCTTACCTGAGGAAATATTTAGCCGTCCCGGGACTTTTTGGACACCCGGTATATCATGGTTAAACTTTTTATATAATAATAATAGTCTAATAATAGAGATAAACGTTTATTTTTTTAGCCTGCTGGCCTTAAAAAATTGACTTGCTTACACTTCCATTTTTTACAGAATTTTCTTACAACTAACCCTTAAAACTAACATCCTTCCACACCTTATATCTAACGCCGCTCGCTCTTATCGCATTGCCTTCCTCGCTTCGCCTCGCCTCGCTCGCATGTCCCTACTTTCTTGCTTGCCTCGCATTACCAAACTCTGCCTCCGCGACTAATACCTAATACTTATCTACTATTTACAATATTTACAATTACTTATATTTACTTCCTCCTCTATTTACAATCTTTCCTTCTCCATTCCTCTTCCTCCTTCCTTCTCTTCTTCTCCATCTTACCCAATACTCCCTTCACCCATGCTACTGCCCTTTTGTCCCCCCTTTCATGCATCAATACCTCCATGCTTATCCCACTCCTTTCCACCTCCACGCACTCCTCCAACCAGTGCTCCACTCTTGCCTCCCCCTTCCCACATAGTTCACACATCCTCTTTTCCCTAGCGAGCCAGAACCTATTGAAACCCTCCATGCAACCACATCTCATCCTCGCTATAAGCTCCTGACTTCCTTTCTCTCCTTCCTCACACAAATATTGCGCTCTCGCCTTTGGCATAATCCACACATAGTTCCCATTAAACCTTGTCTCTCTTATTCTCTCTTCCCCTGCTGTCTTCTCTCTCCATGCTGTTTTTCTTAACCAACTCATATACCTTCCTTCCTTCCTCATGCATCCTTCTCAATTCATCCATATGCAGTCCATTCGTTCTAAAATACCTTTCTCTTTCAACCTCCATCTTCCCTCCCCCTCTCCTGTTCTCCTTCTCCCACCAACACTCCCTAACCAGCTTACTTCCCCCCTCTTCCAAAAATTTCTCCTCATATTTACACGCTCGACTCCCCGCTAGAATCCCTACACTCGTTCTCCCCGTCTCCCTCCTGACAATATAATTAGGCGTGTTCCTTGCCAACCCCAGTGTCCACTTTACATACCTCTCCTGTATCCTTTTTACCTCTTCGCTTTCCTTCCACCCCCACACCTCTACTCCATACAATAGAACACTCATCACTAGTGAGTCAAACAATTTCATTCTCCTTCCAAAATCATCTGCGAATAACTTCTTTCCCAACCCCCACACCTGCCTCATCACCACATTTTCCCTCCTCACTCTCTTTTTTATGTGACCATCCACTCCGCCATTCCTCCGAAACAAGAAGCCCAGGTACACAAACTCTTTCACCGCCCGCACCGCCTTTCCCTTCCACTTCCACTCCCCTTCCTTATCCCTTCCACCTCCTTTTCTGGAAACCATAACCTTGGACTTTTCCGCATTCAGTTCTAACCTGTTCTTATCCAGGTATCTTCTCAACCTCTTCATCATTTCCTTTAAGGCCTCCTCGCTTTTTGCCAACAACACTATGTCATCTGCATACGCTAGCGACCAAATTCTAACCCCTCCTATCCTGACTCCTCCTACCACTCCGGCCTCCAGCTTACTTTCCATATCCGCAATTAAAATCGCAAAAAGCGTCGGGCTAAGCGGACACCCTTGTCTTAACCCCCTATCCATCCAGAATCCCTCCGAAATCCCCTGTCCTCCTCTTACCTTATCTTTGGTTTCTTCATATATCTCCCTTACCCTCTCGATCAGGCCTCTCTCCACTCCCCTCTCCTGCATCGCCTCCCACAACCTCCTCCTATCCACCGACGGAAACGCGCCTTTTAGATCCACAAAAAACGCGTACACTCTCGATCCCTTCTTCGCTAATTCTCTATCCACCACGTGCTGCAGAACGTAGATATTGTCGATAGTACTCCTACCTGCCCTAAAGCCCGCCTGCGTCTCTGGCAATATTCCTTTCCCCTCGACATCCTTCCGCAGCCTCTCCGTTACTACCATCGCGTATACTTTATACGCCGTATTCATTAGCGTAATCCCCCTATAATTTTCCTGCCTATCCCTCTCTCCTTTCTTATACAGAGGCACTATTAATCCTTCTCTCCACCCTCGTGGGAATCCCTCCCCCCTCCATACTTTCTTCACTACCTCCTTCAGCCTCTCCCTAACCTCCTGTGTACTAAACAGCCATGCTTCGTTCTCTAGCCCATCCAGCCCTGCTGATTTTGACCTTTTTAACTTCCTTATCTGTTTCTCTATCTCCTCGTCATTCAACTCCTCCATCTCTGCCTCCCCCGTTCTTCTACTCCCATCATCTCTCTTCCTTGAATCTGAGCCCTGAAATGATTCTTTAAAAAACTCCCTCCACTCCTCACTCCCTATCTTGTCGCTTATCCCTACTCTACGCTTCCTAAACCTATTTATTATCTTCCAGACGTCCCCTTCTGTCTTAACATTTCCTAACTCCTCCTCCATCTCTTTCTCCTTTTCCTGTTCTTTCTTCTTACACATCAATCTAAACCCCTTCCTCATTTATACGTACTCCTCCCTTTTCGCAGTACCCTCTTTCCACTTCTTATACTTCCTCTTCACCTTTCTTTTCATCTTTTTACATTCCCTATCCCACCACGGCTTCACCATTCCTTTCTTCTTCTTTTTGAATACCTTCTTTTGCACGCACCCTTTCACTTTCTCTTTTAAATCCTCCCATATCTCTTCCACCGTCTCCCCTTCGAAGCGTACCTTCCCTAACTGCTCCTTATATTTCTCTATCGCCTCCCTCGTCCAGCTAACCCTCTCCCCCGTCGACACTTCTTCCCCACCTTGCCTTCCGCCGTTCTCACCCCTTATCCACAACCCTAATGGCTGATGGTCTGATTCTACCCTCCCTTCTACTGCGAATCTCTCCATCTCCTCCCACCCTTTCATATTCATAACTACATAATCTATTACCGATACCCCCACCTTACCTACGTATGTGTATTCTCCCTCTTCGTCCCCAGTTTCCATACCATTTGCCACCGCCCAGCCTCTATCCTCCATCCAGTCCCTTAGAATTTCCCCCTCCTTATTTATTAACCTATCCTTTGAGTTCCTTTCGAAGCTCTCCCCTTCCCTGTAAAGGCCCCCTTCCCTCCCCATCCTCGCGTTAAAGTCCCCACCCAGTACCACCATACCCTCTTCTCTTTCACCTAACAGGTCTTCCACCCTTTCTTTAATTCTTTCCATCCCATCCTTATTGTACACTGTCACAAACTTACACATTACCCCTCCTATCTTTACTTTCCTCATTTGCACTCCCTCCCCCTCTACCTCTCCGTGAGCTTCTTCCTCTAATCCATCTCTAATCCCCGTTGTAATTCCCCCACTAGCCCTTCCTTTCTTCTTCACTCTGACCGCCTCCTGGAGTCTCCACCTATACCCCCTTGGCAGCTTTGGCTCTATTCTATCCCATTCCTTTCTTTCCACCCACGTCTCTACCAGTCCTACCACATCAAATTCCTGGATATACCTCCAGAACTCCTCATCCTTCTTCTTTACCCCTGCTACGTTCCAGTAAAGCACCTTCAAAACTCCTCTACCCTGCATTACCCCCGCCCCCCTACTTCCTACGAAACAAATTCCCCTGCACTTCCTTCAACACCTCTTTCTCCTCGTCCCAGACCCACATTTTCTCGTCTATTTTTATTTTCCGATATCCTACCTTCGCCGATCTCCCTTCACTCCTCTCCCTCCTAGCCCTGTCGTACAGCATTCTCTGTACATCCCTTTCCTTTCTCGTCAAATCGTGATCGATGAAAACTTCCTTATCCTTTATCCTATTTTTATTTCTCATTACCCCCAATTTTTCTTCCCAGCTCTCCAACTCCACAACCGCCACTTCTTTCTCCTTTCTCCCCTCCAACTTAACTTTCCCTACCCTGCCTTTATTCCACCCTATGCTCCGTAGCAGCGCTTCCACGCCCTCCCTTTCTTCCCCGCTCTTCATCTTCAACCCTCTTATCACAATATTATTTCTCCTGTCTGCCTTCTCCTTTCTCTCCATTCTCAACTCCATTGCCCTTATCCTTTCCCTATCCGCCCTCTCCTCCTTTTCATTCCTACGCTCTCCCACTTTCTCTTCTATCATATTCCCTACCCTCTCCCAAATACCTTTAATCTCGCCCCCGCTACCCCCGACTCCTATTTCCATTTCCGTCCTGCCCTCCACCTTCTCAAGCCTTTTTTCCGTCCTTTCTTTCCACGCCCTAATCTCCTCTTCCATCTGTTTTATTTTAACTTCTTTTTCTTTTCTTTCCCTCTCTAACCCATCTACTCTCTCTCTCAGCTCTTTCACCTCCTTTTCCCATTTCTCATCTCTGATTCGCAGGTCTTCCCTCATACCTTCCATCTGCTCCTTGGTCCCCCTTACGTCCTCCCTCAGCCCCCTGATCTCGCCTAACAACATCCCGAGAGCCTCCTTTTCCAACATCCCCTCCATTTTTTTGGGGGGTGACCTCGGTGTTATCCCGCTTTTTTTAAACGGGCTCTCGACCTCGCTTTTCTCCGGACTCTCTTGGCTGTCTCTCTTCCTTTTCAAGAGATCCTCCCCGTCACTTGCGCTTGACGCTCTCTCCCTTACCTTCTCGCTTCCTTCGTTGCCACCGTCCCGATTTCTCCCTCTCCCCGACGCACCGCTCGACACCGGGCGACGCGTTGTTGGCCGTCGTGGCTTGTGGAAAATTCCCTCCCCGTCGGTTTCACTACCAGCACTGCCAGTACTCTCGCTGCCCACCTCCCGCTCTACCGCCGGTAAATGGGATCTATCCATGCAGTACCTGCCGCAACCAACAGATGTCTCTGCAAAATGTTGGCGTCTTTCGCCGCCAAATTTTCCTTTTTTTTCCCCCTTTTTTTTCAATTCCTCAGTCCCTGCAGACACCCCTTTCTCTCCCTTAGCATCCCCTAACTTTTCGAGAACCACCCTTGAACCCTCGAAAGCCCAGGACTCCTGACCACGACCTCCCCCGATTACTTGCCCACCTAACCTCACTTTCCCTATCCAGCTAGATACCACCTCCCACCCACGCTGAAACTCACTTTTTATCTCCCCAATTCACCCCACACAACCCTACTCACCTCCTCGGCTTCCACCCTCACACTCCACTCACACCTTCCACACAAATTCCGTAAAATTCTCTCTCCACCTGTCACTAAACACGTTCTCACTTCCGCCACCAACATGCAAGTCCTAGTTTAATAATATTCTAAGGTTATTTATTAAAATTTGAAGTAATTTTTTTATGCTTATTGTATCCACATTCTTCAGCATCACTTTTTTATGAACTTTTTCAAAGTTGAGAATTTACATGTCCTTTACGCTGAGCTTAATCTAAATTTAGTAGTTTAACTGAATACTGAGAAGGTTTCACAAGTAACAAAGACACGCATGATTCAATGAAAAAGTCATCCCAGTATGGGAAACGTTGGGTAAAAAGTCGCAAGTCGTATCTGCATTTCAACCACATCCGAGCCATTTGCATCTCATTCTGCAAGTTATATCACTTTCATTAACGAAGTGGAACAGCGGAGTTTCGTCCTCGCAATTCCAGACGACCTACAAACTTTTATAACGCAATGCATGCTAGTTGAAAATCGAGATATCGATATGACCTATGACTGCGAATATACCTACTCTGACGTATCGAAGTTTTGGAATGTCTTCTTGGTATACGAATTTTTATTCAAAGAAAATTCTGTATAGTATAAACTTACTGAAAGTTAGTTTTTGTATTCTAAATCAGAAGACTATGGCTCTAGAAAAATGAGTATATGAAATATTGATGTAGAAAATATTCTGAACCATCATCAAAGAAATGAAACTAAGTTCGAAGCCCGAGCAAATAAAAGTATAATCAAAAAATTAGAAATTGGTAACTCCAAATTCAAATAATCTGCCCGAAATAAACCAAATGTTGTGATATTTTTAACTGAAACAAATGAACAGATATTCTCTGCGAAAATTCGGCTAAAATTCTTCACCGCAAACCGCAAATAAATTTTAATTCAAATGTTCAGGATTGAACGATTTTAATTTGAAAGAATTTGAAATCAAACAATTTGAAATGTAATAAGAGTTTTTACAATTTTAAGTAAATTATTATTAAGTTTAAAAAGAGAAGAAAGGAAAAGGTTAGAATATGCCAAAAAAATTGCACATGACGTTGGATGTAGTAAGGTATCATTCATAAACTACATTACGCGTTTTTCTTTTGTTTAAATAAAGATAAGAATATAATTTTCGTGGAGTGAAAAAGGATGCAACGATATAAAAAAAAAGAACGCGTAACATAGTATATGAACGATCCCTAAGTATTGTGAATGAAAATTTTACCTCAGGGAAGCAGAGAGTTGCATCAAACCAAACGGATTGTTGAGTGTGAATGAATGGCATCTTTCAGCATATCAATATTATAATATTATAATAATACGGAGGAGGATAAAAATCACAGATAATTTAAGAAAATACAAATGAAGAACATACAAATGGAATTTCCTCTTAAATTTAAGGTTAAGAGTACTATCATTTGTCTCAAAAAGAATCTTGTTGCATAAAAAATTATCGATTTGAGACAAAATTCACAAATTCTGTTTGTGCAAAAAATATTTGCACTTGCTTCTAAACAAAACAGGCAAGAGAAAGATGCGTTTGTTTCAAGACAACTTTTTCTCTGAGTGTAGGGGAGAGTGGGGCTAAGCCGACAGTGGGGCTAAGCCGACTCTTTTTTTTTAGAAAAATAATATAAACCGTGTGAACTTGGTTTCTCGATGAAAATGGGCCCTAATGCCCTATCTTCATCGACAGAGTTTCGTGGCATTCTGCATGACATGGCACATTTTACGACATAAAAAGTGTTTTTAGAGGTCAAAAGTTTTGTCTAAAGCGTGTGGAAAATTGTGTTTTTCTTTTGTCTATCATCGTTTAATTTAGGTGCTGAACATGAATGTGTTGTTAAATTTTGATTTTCCGATGATTTTCAATGTTTTTGGCATAAGGGCCGTCCAGAAATCACATTACGCAATTTTCCGACATTTTTAAATCCCCCCCCCCATATAACGCTTTTTCCGACTTTTTCCTGTAGTTTTTTGCCGCGTTTTTCTTTTGTTTATATCGTTGTATCGTTTTCACTTCAGGAAAATTTTATTCTCATCTTGATTTAAGGAAAGGAAAAACATGTCACGATATTTATGGCCGGCCTCAATATACAAAATTGACGCGTGGGGCTAAGCCGACAACGAAAACGTCATCGTGCCTACAGGGTACAGACAGATATATATATACCTACTAGGGTGGCCCTTATTTGTTCACTTTTCGAATTTCTGTGCTCTCACCCCCCAGTTTTGTTTGAATGCCTAAAAAAAAAATCTCCTCTAAATTTGAGCAAAATTGGTTAATATTTAGGGGTCGCGCAAAGACCACGAAGTATCCCATTGATTTAACATGGGAAAAAGTCAGCTTTTTGTAAATCTAATCTTTAAACGCGATAATATGTTATAAATAATTCCGTGTTTTAGTATATTGTTCAGAATTTGTCAGAGAATAAGAATCAATCATAAATTTTGAGGTTGAATAATTTTAAGCCACTCTTATGGGTCCCCAAAGAAAACCCCATAAGTGACAAATGTGAATTTTACGTAATATTGCGGTTTATTGATGCTTTTTAAAAGTTTTTTTTT
>CAKNYM010040638.1:0-25914 GCA_932195095.1 Andricus curvator
ATTTTCTGAAAAAAGTTTCTTCTCTCGATCTCTCTAGTAGCTTAATGGGAAAGCACCCGACCGGCAATCGGCAGTTCTGTGGTTCGACTCCGTTTTCTTTAAAGCTAAATGAGCCAAGGATGAACACATTATTTAAATTTTCTAAAGTTCTTTAAATTCAAAAAATAATTCAAATTTTAATGTTTTCTAAAAAAAAATAGCACAGAGTGAATTCATATTTTCAATTGTTTAAGATTATAATAATAGTTACCATTAGAAGGACGTTATATTCTTTGAAAATGTAACTGACAGTTAAATAAAATAAAATTCTAACAGTTCATAATTTTGTATTGTTAGTTAAAAATATAAGGATGTAATTGTCTTTGAAAATGTAAGTGAAAGTAAAACAAAATAAATTTCTAAATGTTCATAATTTGTATTGTTTATTATTCTAACAAAAAATTATTTTCGAAAAAAAGTGAGGATATATAATTTTAAAAAGCATTTATAAATGAGCCAAAATATTAATTAAAATAGTAATTTTTTTTCTTTAAAACTAGCCTAGGATGAAATCATATTTTCCATTAAAAAATGAATTCTAAATATTCATACTTTTCCATTATTTATAATTATAATAAAAAAACAAATTTTAGCTGAAATTGTAAACTTTTTTTTTAATTTGCTAGAGAGCTATCTAAATTTCGAATGAATTTAAAAAAAGAGCACAGGACGAATTCATTAAAATGTTTGAAGATTGAATAAATTAAAAAAAAGTCAGTCCCAGCCAAATTCCGTACGATCGCAGTAACTTGTCAGTATAAATCTTCTCATCGATAATGTAAACAGATGCGATAATCATCGCGACTCGAAGGCACTTCGCACTCGGATCTACGAGGCTAGACGTGCTTATGCCAAGCCAGTTTCTGGCACAAAACATGCGCAGTAGAGCTAGTAACGATCAGCGATCAGCGACTACATACCTAATTTTTACAGTGTATGGATGAAAGGGGTTGAGTTCTAACAACGGTTAAAATTTAGTTATTTATAGTTGATTATGTTGAAAAATTTAACTCTGTATGTCGAAAAACAGCCAAATAATTTCTTAATTAATTTTGTATTTATTGTTTCACAAATACATGAAACGGATAATTGTTTATAAAATTTGTTTAATGCATAAATTATTGATTAATTTTCATTAATACAACTCAGACATCCGTTTTATCTATACATTTTAAAAATTTAGTAGAAATGAAGTGAGCAAACATTGCTAATCCCACGAATTCATTTCCATCCACTTATTTGTTTATAAAAAATTCAATAAATTTTTAGACTTCTACAGTTCTACTGGAAAGCTTTTTTAGATAGTTGTTTCATTGATTCTAGATCATTTTGAAAGAATCTGAATATTTTATAACGAACGGTATTCTTAAAAAATTGTTTTTGTTGTCATTTTGTTTCTGAAATAAAGTAATAAAAAATATATATTTTTCAAATTGGATGCATTTGTTGGAAAAAGCGTTTAGCATTTTAATTTTTTTCACAAAAGTTTCAATTTTTTATGGTCTTTTTATTTTGAAATCTATATTAAAGCAAGTAAATTCAAACGTCGAAAAGTTAAATTGGTCAGTTATAACCAAAGATATATAATTTAAAAAAAAACGTATCTAAAAACGCAACGTCTCATATCTCCGCCATTTTTCGAATTTTCGAAAAATATTTGGTGAGAATTTTTTCCACTACCAAACTATCATATACCCTGAATTGTAATTAAATCCCATTCTGACACGAAAATTCACGTAATCAGATGACATGGACTCCACCAATAGTAAATTTCTGATTTTCAGAATTCATTAGCTCAGGACAAATTTTGCTAGGTGCGCGGAGTGTATTATTTCACAATGGAAATTAGTTCTCAGGGAAGTAAGTAACCCGAGCACACTCGAGTACCCCTATAACTCACTGTGTGCAAGGTATATGGAAAAATGGAGACAGGAAAAGGAGATTTGAAAGGCATTCTTAGATGAAAAAAGGAATTGGATTCCCAGATTTCGATACGATTTTTGGGAATGCAGATCGCTTCTTCACTGTCTGACAAGTGTCAGTACGGAAGTAATTCTGGGTCTAGGCGTAGGGAACCTACTTTAGCCCTTTCTATTGAAATTAAGGGTGCTTTCAACTTGGTCCTACCGGAGATTCTCATTGATAATCTTAAGGACGTTGAAACGGAGTACGAAAAATGCACAACATTTATAGACCTATCTTACATACATGCGTCATTTATACGCGTGAATCCACATAATTTCACTTAAACCGCGGTTGGGGGAAAAAACGTAAAGATATTCGTTTGAGTAGAGCCTAAAGGAGACTCCAAGTTGGCAGAATTATAATTATCAAACAATTCACGAGCATACATTCACTATGCGTTTGTATGCATCTCATAATTGACGACAGATTTGACTGTGTTGTGTCCAAAGCCATCAAAACTTTGTAACAAACAAAAGCATGGATGCTTGGAGGGTCTGATAGGCACAAGCATGGTTAAATAGTGCTATTATAGTATGACAGTAGTCAATGCGAGAATAGTAAGACACCATACGAAAAATCCTCGAAATCCTTACTCTCTCGGTCTATATTTTTTGCTTTTCGACGATTGGCCAGGCACACATGCGCTTGTCGCCTAGCGTAAAACGCAAAAAGCCGTACTGAAAGAGTACGGATTTCGAGTGTTTTCCGTACTAAAGATTGCTAATTGTATATCAAAATCGCATCAATTTGAGCAAGAGAAGAAAGGCACATGATTGCAATTTTAGTATGATACGATTCCGTGTGAAATTCGGAACAGCTTTTTCTCGATGTGTGCAACTGTGTATTAATCCTCCCTGCAACCCTAACGCTACTTACGGTCGCCGGAGATTGTGGAATTATTCTAATATACCTTTCCTTCCAACCCTCTTCATTCCACCTTCTCTCTAATCATTACAAAAACTCCAGGCATAGGAAAAATTTGGTCCGCCGGCTTTGCCCGTACCCCCAAGAGCGTTACGTAATTTTTGGACCGCGTCTAATAAAACTCATTGTGAAAAGAAGAACTTAAAAATAAAATTTAATTTACCTATGGAACAAATTTTACCGTTTTCATGTTAAAGTAAAATGCTTTCAAGGAGTCTACGCAAAACAATTCTACTCTCGCAGTCTACTTTCCAAATAATGTAGAAGTGTGTCATCAAAATGGTTGATTAGCGTCTAATTATTTAAATTATGGAAGTAATATTGCAGACCTTTTATTTTCTTTAAAGGCAAACCACTGGTTTTTCTGTCGCAACTGCACCATTTGGATCTACTACTCCTGCAGTTGGTACTTTAACGTTTGGAACTGCAGCTCCAGCAACCACCACATGTGTAAACTTTAGTTTCGGTGGCAGCACTTCAGCCAGTATCACTCAGACTCCAAACATGAATTTAGGGACTGGTACAAGTACTGCAGGTTTAAATGTCTTTCCAAATCCTGCTGCTGCAACCACTCAGGCTTCAGGATTAACATTTGGAACACCAGCAACGTCGGGTAACTTAACATTTGGTACGCCTGCTACAACAGGTGCTTTAACGTTTGGGACACCCGCTACGTCAGGAATTTTATCTTTTGGAGTACCTGCAACTTCAACTACATTTGGGGCAACAAGTGCAGCTCCGACTGTAGGTTTATGCTTTCGGACATCTACAACTAGTACACGTAATAAAAATAAGTTATTTTCGCCTGATTTCAATAATTGGAGCGTGCTCTACAACAGTGCATTATATGTGACTTACCATAAGGATCATTTTGTACCTATATTCACATATTAGATGACCCTTATGACAAGTGGCGCATAATGCACTGTTGTAGAGCAGACTTTAATTATAATATGTTTTTTCTCACACATGCACATTCAAGGCGATTTTATTCCCTGAAAAGAGAGACTAAAGTTGAAGTTCTTAACTCATGGGACTAAAGACAATTTTCGCGCATGGTCACATGGCCATTGGTTTTACTTTAGTCCCAAGAGAGAATGATTAAAGTACTTTCGCCCCGCTCACTAATGAAATTTTCACGGAATGTGGCGTTTGTCAGCTATTTTCTTTTACTTCAACTCGGTTGCAGAGGTTATAAAAATTGTTTCCATAATGTCAAAGCGTAACGATGAAATACCAGCTCACATCCTGGAAAAAGCGTGAATTGCTGTAGAAGAATCAATGCCTAAGAAATCGAAGAAAATTTATGAAAGTGCTAAAATATAAAATAATATAAAAAATATAAAAATATAATTATAAGACAATATAATTAATTACTCGGGTATTATTCGTTGCGATGAAAACGTTTTATTTAAATATAAGCTATATTGACTTTAATTATACTGTAATTTTTGTATTCCTTAATAAAGATTCAAAACTCTTTTTTGTACTTTTCGGGGAGTGGAAGTATACTTGTCACACAGTAGCATGTCAAGTAAAGGGCAAGGAACGAAGGTTTTTGTAGCGGCAATTTTTATTGCAAATTATAGATTAAAGATGGGTGTATTGTCCTTTCGGGTGGCTCTGCCCCCCGAATCCCCCGACGGGTTCCACCCCGGACCCCGCCACGGCCTCCGCCCTTGGACCCTACCGGGGCTGCGCCCCTGGGCCCCGTTTGTTGTTATTCTGCTATTATGTGCTTCTGGACACATTAACATATTTCTTAACGCCGCCAATTCCGAATCTGATTTTATTCCCTCGCCCTACAGCTTCAGAATCCTTTCTTCACTTTACATGTGTGAGAAAAAATAGCGTGTGTAACGCGGGAGTAATTGGTCTTGTTGAGTTCGTGGAAGTTTGCCGCCCTCGGTTACGGCACGCCTTCGCCTCATGAGGACAAACTTCGCACTCGCTGAAAAAGACCAACTTTACTCCCTTTTCACACAATATACTATTTGATTAATAATTTCGTATTCGTTTCTAATAATTCTGTATCTGTTATCTTTGATTTGACAGCATCTTTGTTTGGGTCAACTTCTGTAAGCAACTTACTCGCAGCAAAGCCAGCTGCTGTCATAACTATATCTACAGCTACAACGGTAAACAAAGGTCTTGGTGGTTTAGATGTATCTATTAGTAATAAGGGGCTTTCGCAGGGTAGCAATAGTCCAACAGCAGCTAAAGAAAATCTCTTACCAAACGAATTGATGCAAACCATCGATAACTTTAAGTACATATATGTTTTTAAATTAATCTCCATTATAAGAATTACATAATACTTGTCAATATACTCACTGGTATTTGTTTATTTAATAGGGAATTTGTTAAAACGCAAAAGGTTCTAAGTTCTGATATTGCTCGTGGTTCTTCAAGGCCGTTGAATCGTTGCGCTGAAGATACAGCATCGCTTATGGAAGTCCTCACTACTTTAGCCGGCTCCGTCCAAAGAGATCGCTCTTTGGCGGATAAACTTAAACAGGACACTGCTAAAGCTTTGCAGAATGCAGAGATAGCACAGAGGACACATGATACTCCGCCTGGATTACAATATGAAAACAATGCACCACTTTTATTCTTCATGGAGTTAGCAGAAAATTTTGAACACGATTTGATGCTTTTTAAGTCTCAAATAGAAACAACTGAAAAACATATTCAGACAATGATGACCCCCAAAACCTTAACTCCACAAGGTGAGAATTTTACTTTTTTAAAGAAGCAAATAAACAAGTTTATCAAGGTAAAGTAAATAGTAGCGTACCCAGAGGCAAACCGAGGAAAGAATGGTTACAATGTGTGAATGAGACCCTAATTCGAAAATACATAAGAAGCCATAGCAACACAAGAACTTGCATGAGAAAATGCATGGACGTGACGCAATCTAAATAGGTATGCCAGGAGAGAAAAGTGTAGCGAAAAATAGTTGATAAAAATACATGATGAAGAGTGTGGGTGGAGTGAATGACGCCTGAAACAAAAAACCTGGGATACTGATGGTCCCGAGTGGAGAGCTTTAAATGATGACTTTTTGAAGCTCTTCGCCTGGTGTGATCGCTAGAGAGATTTATCAGCGACCGGGGTCGGAGCAGTGTTGCGGAACGAACATGTTATTTATATAAACAACACGGGAATTCTAGATCAATCTAAAAATCAACCCCCCCCCCCCCACACACACACACATTACCGCCTCCTACAACTCACTTCCACACCGAGTGAGTCACGCTTACCCCGAAAGGGATATGGCTTAATAGTATTATAATAAATATCTAAAATTATAATGTACATTGAGGCCATGTAACACCCTGGAAATTAAATAAATGGCACTAAGGAAGGTTTATCTGGTTCTGAACGTTTATAATTAAAAAAGAAACATTCCCGAACTTTCTTCATTATAATATTATTGACATTTAGGAACAGATAAACCTCCAATTTCTCAAACTTTCAACTCGATATCTCATTTCTTGTGGACATGAGTTTGCGAAAGAAATGTCGTTGAGGTAGGAATCTGTTAAGTATTATATGGCTTTAAGTAAGACCTGCCCAAAGATGGGAAATTTTCTCGAAACTGCTTAATTCCCAGATAAGATTTTTCCACCTCCACTGCCGTCTACTCATTCCGATTCACGAGAGCGGCCACCATGCCAAACCTCTGAAGCTGAACAGAGGGAAGTGGTGTTGGAACTGAAACACATGGCATTTAAGTCGACTTCCCCTCTTTGGGCAGGCCTGCTTTAACTCATGTCATGCTTCTTAGACGTCCCGTCTTCCCCTAAGTTTTCCCCTTTTTGAGCCTGTTTTCCATCAAACTTTCCTTTAAAAGAGGGTTGAATTAATAGAGTCAAATAAGTGTATCAATTTTAATATGTATCTGCTCCTTATGTGGAGCACTTTTTCTCAAGTTTTACCCGTCTAAAAAATCGGAATTTCTTGTAGCGAACTTAAACTCGGGTAAAGTGTTTTTTCATTACTTTTTTTTAGAATTCCATCCCCTTTAGCAATTTTGAAAGTTGAAATATAAAAATATTTACTTTTAAATTTGGTACTTTTGAGGTTGACCACATTGCATTGCATTGCATTGTTTCAGTTTTTATTTAAATTAATCGTCCACATAAAACGATAATCTCTACTTAATGCTTCAAATATCCTAATTTTTAAAAACTTGAAATTTCAAAAATGGCGGACGCAACGATTTGCGTTAAAAATTCCATTTTCTATAGTGATTAACTAAGAATGATTGAACATTGTAAAAAAATCTAAACATTATTGTAAGAGAACATTCATTCTGAGGAAAGGGTATTAGTTTTATGTAAAATTTGACTTCGTCGGTTTCCATCAAATCTCCACATTTTGAGATCACCTGAGTGAGAAAAAACGATTTTTACGAACGTGTCTGTCTGTAGTCTATAGTATATCTGTAAGCACGATAACTTTCGAAAGACTGATCAGATTAGATTGAGCATTGGCACCCTTTTTTGAGGCCTGAAAAGAAAGGTCAAGTTCGTTAACCAACCACCAACCATATTTTCTGGTTTCATCCATTGAAAATGCTTTTAAAAAAATAAAAAATTCAAGTTTCCGCTCAAACTGTGCGAGATACGAAAAAAAAATATTATTAAGCACAGTTGTTCACCTTAAAAAGAACTACAAAATTGATTCAGATGATGTAAATAAGATGTATAGTTTCTGTTTTTAATAATCATAAAGCTTTTTAATTACCCAAAAATTCTAGTTTCCGGCACCACCAAAAAGTTGTAGATGTGGTTCAAAACGATCGAGCGCACAGAGCACCCGGCAACGGGTTAGCAAACAGTGCCGATCACCCTAGATTTCGGGGTGTTGAAAATTATTCAGATGGAAACACGACGACGTACCGGCAAAATGCTCTCATTTAGTGGATGAATCGACTCAAGAATGACTTACTGGACTGCTATAATGCCAGCCTCATCGCTGTTCATGGAGGTTTTATGGCCCATATGCACACTGTCGTGCGAGAAACACCCAGAGCTTCAGCACGTTTCGAAATAGTCTTCGAAAAATCAAGCTGCCTACCAGTCGAAAACTGGATATGAACGTAGAGCGTTTCCCCAACCGCCTCATGAGCAAGCCTCAGATGAAGAGGAGGAATCGACATCAAGACCAACTGCGGAAAGCAGGCATCCCCTGAGAGATGATAGCAATTTCAGGACAAGGAGAAACATTAACATCCAGGTTCCTCATAAGCCCCAAGGTCTGGCTGAAATGGATGCCTCCCTTCGTGAGGATATCTTGGACAAGTCTGACCTCTGGACCATCAATTGTTCAGTTTATGGTGCCGCGAGAGTTTTGGCTGATTCCAACCGAAGGCTAAAACCAACGATGGATCTAAAGACCAAAAGATGCATGCATCAATTGAACAAGAAGATTGGATGGGCAAGACAGAATGGGTCCTGTTTTCAGTGTGTGATTGAGTACATAAGTCTGGTAGGCCGTTTACGGAAATAGTCGAAAAGTTCGCCCACGAACTAAGGATCTACTATCACACACTGAACAAGTCAAAGCGGCTGACAATCAAGCAGCACATTGTTGACAAAATACGGGTCTTATCCGACGCAAGGAGGAGAATACAGAAGAGGGAGGAGTGGGTCAGGGAGAATCAACAATTTCTCGATGACCCATCGCGCCTTTTGAGCGATCTCCCTATTTCTGTCAAAAATCCACCCAAGCTCGACGAGGTAGAGACTTTTTAGACAGAGGTATACAAGATCCCAAAATACTGGAATTGAAAAAAAAAAAACACTTAAACTATCATCCGCTTCATGGAGCTTTGCGAAAACCTCATAAAATCTGAGTAGGAATGTCCATCAATCACTGCCGAAGAGGTGAAAAAAAACACTTCTGGTGGAAGAAGTTCACTTCTAAGCACCAACATCTGGCCGGCATCTTCATCTCATATTTAAAGTTGGAGACGCCCATTCCGCAGTGGCTGCTGTTAGGACGCACTATACTTCTACCGAAGATAGGCGATTGGTCCAACCCAGAGAATTACAGACCAATTACTTGTTCGAACACGCTGTATGAGATCTTTACAGCTATCCTAAACGACGGAATTGTTCGAAGAATTTAGCCTGCGCGCAGAGAGATGTATGAACGTGGCTCGAAAAAAGGTATAGCAGGCTGCCGAGAGAATCTGCTAATTGACAGGTGCGTCTGCAAAGACGCAGCAGCGGGACCTGTGGATGGCCTGGATTGACTACCGGAAATCTTCGGATTCAACCTCTCATAGACTTTATCATCTGTCATTTTGAAAGCTTGAAGGTATATCCACACATAGTTAGATGCATAGAGAGATTAATGCACCTTTGGAAAACTAGATTTACCATCTTATCTGGAAATAATCGTGTGTCAGCGACAAGCGTCACCTACCATAGGATCGTCTTTCAGAGCGACACCATGAGACCTCTGCTTCTTTGCATAACACTTTTGCCACTATCTGTCGCACTACGCAATTTTCCTGGGTACCTCTGCGGCGACAAAAGTCATCGCGAGTATAAGGTCACTCATGTATTTTATATGGATGACCTGAAGATCTATGCTTCTAGTTCAAAGCAACTTCAGACTGCTTTAAATATCATCAAGGGGTACACAGGAGAGATTGGTATGGACTTTGGATTGGACGAGTGTATCAAGATCAATCTGAAGCCAGGACTAATTACTGGCGTTCGCGAGGACCCTGGACTTGTGGAGATAAGTGTTATTAGACATCTTGACACTGGAGACACCTATACATACCTGGGCGTATTTTTTTATAACTGGGCTATACATGCCTTAGAGCTGCATTCAGGACGTAACATAAGTGAAGGAGTCTTTCTGGAGCAGATACAAACGTCTTCTTCGACAGATTTGGTCTTCCAATCTGTCGGCGTTGAACAAGGTATCTGCGACTAACGATATCGCCACGCGTAAGATCATGCATATGCAGAAGAGCTTACATCGTTGAAAATGGAAGAGGTCCTCCCCTAAAAATGGTCAGGAAACACGAGATGATTGGTAAAGGAGCGTTCCTTTAAGAATCCGTGGAGAAGGCGGCCGAGACTCTTGACCTGAATTTTAACATCAGAAGTGAGGAAAGTGCATTACACCATCTAGATCCCTTACTTCTTAAAGTCCAATTAAAGAATGCAGAGGTAGAAAAGTTGCACCAACAGCTACTCGACAGAAAAGTGCACGGAAACTTTCACAGAAACGTAGAAGATCAGTCCTCGTCGCAGGAGCAAACTTTTGCTTTCCTCAGATCATCAGAATTTAATTCAGGTAAAGAGGGTATCATTTTTGCATGTCAGGACTGTGTCATTTACACCGTAGTATACCCTTACCGAATTTCACGTCCAGAAGTTCCCATCGATAGGTGCAGAGCGTGTCATGCACACACTGAGTACCTAGAACACACATCATCCAGGTATCTCACTCACGCGGGACCACCTTTGTCGCTCTCACAGTGTTGGTCGCGACCCTGCCCTGCCGAATGCTTCGAGGGAGATACGAGTCAATTGTCCAAAACGAGAAGTTTTGAAATTTTCTGGAACTACGAGTTTTGGACAGCAGTCTCCATTGCACACTCGAGGCCTGACAGAAGGAGAGGTATCAAGACGTTATATGGGAGCTGCAGCAACTGTATCCAAAATATTCGGTTAAAATAATTGTTCTTGTGATCGGTGCTCTTGGAGGTGCGAAACTATCACTGCTTCGTAACCTGTCATCCTTGGGTCGCTCCGTGTTCTCGACACACACGAGGGTTTCCCTGACCTGTCGTTGTGATTTCGTCTTACCAGGTGGCCATCCATCTCACGGTCGTGAGACATGGCCATAGGTGTGCATTTCCGCGGTTCTACTGGGAGCCGGTATCATTTTCATAGATGGCAGCTGTTCCCAGTGGGAGCAAATGCCTCTTGCTGTTTTTTAAATTATATAAATATATATCAGATATTTATATTGACTCTCAACTGTACTTTGTGTCGACATAAGTATTAAGGCGGAGTGAAAATGATCAAATTAGTCGTATCGTTTGAGCTCAGCGAAAAAAATTTGCATGTTTCTTTCTTTCAAGCTGAAGAAATTTCAGGTTCGACATATTCAACTTTTTTAAAAATGTGTACATAGGACTCAATAAAAAAAACATGTTTTTTGGCAGGCTCATATGGTATAATTTGGAATTAAATTAATGCTATTTCTAAATAATGAAATATAATTACAAGTTGTATCCTTTTTGTCTTGTGTATACATTTTTTATAACTTTTCTGATTAATTTTCTCTAAAAAGAAATTATATATTCATAAAAATTAATATAAATCAACTTTTATGTGAATTTTTTTCGAAATCGTGAAACAAAATTAAAGCAAGATATACAGAAGTTGATACATAATGTACTTTGAAGTAATTTTTTCAATTCTATATAAAAAAGAAAACAGCTTAATGAATTAATTATAATTTGTAATGAACTGTATAGTCTATTATATGAAAATTATAAGGTCTAGGAATAGTTAAATCTTTAAATTAATTATTAGCTACTTACAAAGTTTAAAATTATTTCCAATTTTAAAGATTTAAAAAATTAACTTCTTCAAGGCATTCCAAGAAATAAATTACTTAATTAGTTAACATAAAAATGGTATGTACGGAATATAAACTCTTCAGTATAAATAGAATTAAAATGAATAAGTTAAAAATAAGAAACTAATATTTTGAAAGGACCCCGCACAAAAGCAATGGAAAAAATCAGTCCGTCAAATTGGCTGAAACTTTCAGAAAGTGATGTTCTCGGCGTGCTGAACAAAAGTCTCTATAGGCCGAAGTCGATCCTATGATTAGTTTTTGAGTTATGGGCCTTAGAAGTTCCCGATTTTCGAGTAATCTGCGATTACACAGCCCATACTGCCCTACGAAAAAAAAGTAGTGCGGAAGGTCCGAACGACAAGACCATAGTATCTATATGTTTTTGGGGTCGCTGAATCCGAATCCGGGATCCGTTTGACCCCATCAGGTCAATGTCAAGGTCAGCCCAAGGTCAAATCTACAAAATAAGCTTTCTACTCTGCAAAACCTATATATAATTTAAAAAAAAAGTTAAAAAACCACCGCAGGGTCCCACTAAGAGCAACTGCCATCCAAAAAATGTCAATAGCCCCCAGTAGCACCGCGGTAAATCACACCCACGGCCACGTCTCACAACCGTGAGATGGGTGGTCATAGGCAACGACGAAATCACAACGACAGGCCGGCGAAACCCTCGTGTGTCTTGTGGACACGAAGCGACCCAATGATGACAGCTTTCTGCATCCATCTCGCAAGTGCCTTGGCATATTTTTGGCACGCGGGTATGGCTTTAAGGTTACGAACCAGTGATAGTTTCGCAGCTCCGAGAGCACCTATCACAAGGGCAATTACTTGTACCGAATATTTTGGGTACAGTCGTTGTAGCTCTCTTTTAAGGTCTTGATACCTCTCCTCTTTTTCTTTCTCCTTTGCAGTGATGTTGTATTCGGACGGAGCCGAGAATTCAATCACGAATATAGTTCGTTTCTCGAAGTCTTGGAGAACAATGTCAGGCCTCGAGTGCGCAACGGAGACTGCTGCCCGAAAATCGTAGTTCAAAAAAATTTGGCTTTTCTCGTTTCGGACAATCGACTCTATCTCCCTCGGAGCGTTCGGCAGGGCAGGGTCGCGGCCAACACCGTAAGAGCGACAAAGATGGTAATAAAGCACTCTTAGGGCCGCATTATGTCTGTAGATATACGTCGTTCCCGCGTGGGTCGGACACCCTGATAGTATGTGTTCTAGGTACTCAGCGTGTGACACGCTCTGCACCTATCACTGGGAACTTCTTGACATAAAATGCGCTCACGGTATGCTAAGGTGGAAATGACACCGTCCTGGCATGCGAACATAAAACCCTCTGTACCTGAATTAAGCCCTGATGATTTGAGGAAAGCAAAAGTTTGCTCTTGATGAAAATTTTCAACCTCTGCTTTCTTCACTTTGGTTTTTACAAGTGAAGCATCTAGATGAAGTAATGCATATATATATATATATATATATATGTATGTATATGTATATGTGTGTCTTTGTGTTTGTGTACATGTGAATATATATATATATATATATATATATATATATATATATATATATTTGTATATTCACACATGCCAAGAACATCCGCCTACACCTCAACCATAACCTTGACCTAATCAAATGAAACCAACAGAGGATTTGGTTACTGACCTTGACATTGACCTGATGGGGTCAAACTTACCCGGATTCGGATTCAGCGACCTCAAAAACATATAGATACTATGGTCTTGTCGTTCGGACCTTCCGCGCTACTTTTTTTCGTAGGGCAGTGTGGGCTGTGTAATCGCAGATTCCTCGAAAATCGGGAACTTCTAAGGCCCATAACTCAAAATTTAATCATAGGATCGACTTGGGCCCATGGAGACTTTTGTTCAACACGCCGAGAACATCACTTTCTGAAAGTTTCAGCCAATTTGACGGACTGATTTTTTCCATTGCTTTTGTGCGGGGTCCTTTTATACTTTCAAAATTGAAAATTTTTGAACAAAACCAAAAGTAGGTTATACAAAAACACTGCGCATTTGCATGACAAATAACAAAAATTCACAATAATAATATAATCGGACACTTAGGGGAGGAAAGTGGAAGTGTATGATATAAAATAACTAACTGCTCGAATAAAGGTTCATCAACAAATTTCAAGAGATAAAATATACTACTTTTCGGATCCACTTCAACTTTCACGAAGAAAATTTTATTCACGTATTCATATTTAACAAGTTAATGCCCATTTTTGAATGTATATACTTTGACGTGCTATACCTTCAGCCATTCGGTGAAAGAGACATCAGTATTGCGAGTCTTGCTCAGGAGATAAAGTAAGATGCCTGTAACGCGGAGTCCAGACAGAGGGCGGCAGAAGAGCGTTGTAGGCGAGGATAACGGATCGACAGAGGACATGTGGGAAGTCAAAGCGAGTGGGAATGAGGCGAGTATCGATGACTCCGGTTAGGAGTGCGAGATCAGCGGCAACCACAGCAGGTCGTGGATCGGGCAATAGGCAAGGACCCACGAACATACAAAAATTCAACAGATCTGGATCGCGCTCGCATAGCTTGGGATCAAGCAGGTTCGTTGGCGATTGGCGAAAATGGCTGAGTGCGTCAAAAATCTAGGGAATGATTAGTGGAGGGGAAAAATCAGCAGAGGAAAAAAGGAAAAGGGACGAGGGGACTAAATAATTAGAGGAGGGTAAAAATAGTAAGAAAAGTAAGATAAAAAGAAAATCTCCGGAAAGTGAGAGGGGTGAGGGGAACTTGCTCGTGAGCATTGAAGCAATGTTTAAAGGATTTAGAGAGGAGAAAGATGGGGTACTGGAGGATATGAAGAGGAGGTACAAAAAATGCGAAAGAAATGGGAAGCATGGGTCTCAGGATTAAAAAACAAAGATAAGGGTTTCTGGGGGGAATTGAAAAAATGGGACGTAATAATGATGAGTGAAACTTGAGCGGATGAGTAAGATTAGAAGGGCATAGAAAGATTGTCACCGAAAGCATATGTGTGGAAGATGCAAGCAGCAATAGGAGGAATGGGTGGCATGGTGTCAAGGGTAAGAAAGGAAGTGGTGTTAGAGGAAGAAAAGAGAGAGTATATGGAAGAAGAGGACGGAACAATGGTTATAAGAGTAAAAGTAGGAAAAGTGGTCGTGAATGTGTATGCGTGTACAGGAGAAGGGGAGAATAGGGAGTAAGTATAGTAAGTAAGTATACCATTAAGCCATTTCCCTTTCAGGGTAGGCGTGACACTACCCGATTCGGTTAGTGTTTCTAGGTGGATAGTTTCTTGTAGTAAATAACTACTACAAGTGTGGGCTCACCACACCCACGATGTGCCAACAGCACGCAGTACTCTCAAATGGTCACCCATCCAAGTACTAACCGCGCCCAACGCTGCTTAACTTCAGTTATCTGACGAGAACTTGTTTTTTCAGAGTGGTATGGCCGTTAATATATATATATATATATATATATATATATATACCATTAAACCATTTCCCTTTCAGGGTAGGCGTGACACTACCCGATTCGGGTAGTGTTTCTAGGTTTTTCTTGTAGTTATAAATAACTACAAGTGTGGGCTCACCACATCCACGATGTGCCAACAGCACTCATGTCAGTATTCTTGAATGGTCACCCATCCAAGTACTAACCGCGTCCAACACTGCTTAACTTCAGTGATCTGACGAGAACTGGGTTTTTCAGCGTGGTATGGTATATATATATATATATATATATATTATATTATATATTATATTATATATTATATTATATATTATATTATATATTATATTATATTATAATATTATATTAATATATAATAAGAAAATAGTCAGAGAAAAAGGAAAAGGGGTTGGTGCAGTTAGGGGGCGGGGGACTGAATGCATGGATTGGGCAACAAGGGGGAGAGGTGTGGGATACAGACAATGAGGGCTTCATAAGAGACTCGAAACACAAGGAAATGGATCGAGAGGGTAGGAGGCCACTGACCTTTTTGGGAGAAACAGGGTGATTTATTTGTAACGGCAATACCAGGGGGCAGAAGGAGTGGAATTTACGTATGCGGTTATTGAAGACACCGTAATATACTTCATTTTGGCAGAAGAAAGAATAAGGAAGCTGATGGTTAGCATTGAAGTGGACAATGAGACAGGCTCAGAGCACTTTCCGGTGATCGCGACATTGAAACGTGGAGGACCAAAGCGGTAGGGGGAAGAAGGAAAGAAAGGGGAAAGGAAATTGAAAATGGGCAGGTGAGGGGAGCAAAAGTTAAGAAAATTTCGAAAAAAAATAGAAAACGAGGAGATAGGGAGTATGGAAGTGGAAGGAGTTGACAATTGCTGCTGGAAAAACTTAAAGGAGTGATCGATAAGGTAAGCACGGCTAGCCTCGATTGAGTTCAACCCAAAAGTACCTGCACATCTAGTTTCTCTTTTGCGCATGTTCCGGGGATGCCCCCGGTTGTTTTAAGCCAAGAAAGAAAAAAATCGTAGTACGCGTTTTCGAGAAAATAGATTTTTTCATTTTTAACAATTCAAAATCTCATTCTTTTTCAAAAATATGCAAAATATCAATAGCAGTTCATAATGTAAACTTCTTTCCCTTCCTAAAATCTATAAAATTATACCCTTACCAGATTTTTATATTGTTTATTTCAACAAATTAAAAATAAAATAGAAAAAATCAATAAAAATCAACTAAAATAGCATTTATGATGAAGAACTTTAATATCATATTTTTAAAAACGTCTTGTTTTTTCTTTACTGACTGTGTATAGAACATGTTCTATGAGATTATTAAGGTTCCTGAGCTTCAAAGTAAAAAAAAATTGGTTTTTATTTTTTAAATTGAAGAAATCTAATTTTTCACGATTCAAAATCTCGTTTTTCTCGAAAACGAAGGAAAATATGAATAGCAATTCATAGTTCAAAATTGTTTCCCTTCCTGAAATGTATGAAAATGTACCCTTACCAGATGCATATCTTATGTATTTTAACAAAAAATTTCAAAAAAATATAGATAATAGATAATTAATAGATTTTTAAAAATTTTTGTTTGAAATGTTTTGTATAAGAGGTTATACATAAGACATGCATCTGGTAAGGGTACATTTTCATTGATATCAGGACTGGCAACAATTTTGAACTATGAATTCCTATTCATATTTTCCTTCGTTTTCGAGAAAAACGAGATTTTGTATCGTGAAAAATTAGATTTCTTCAATTTAAAAAATATCAACCAATTTTTCTTTTCTTTGAAGCTCAGGAACCTTAATAATCTCATAGAACGTGTTCTTTACACAGCCAGTAAAGAAAAAACAGACGTTTTTAAAAATAATATGTTAAAGTTCTGCATAATAAATGCTATTTTACTTGATTTTTTCTTTCTTTTTGAACAAATTTGTTGAATTAAACAAGATAAAAAAAATTTTTTAAACTGTTTTCATGAAAACGCGTAGTACGATTTTTTTCATTAGCTTAAAATAGCCGAGGGGCATCCCCAAAACACGTACAAAAGAAAAGCTGGATGTGCAAGTACTTTTGGGTAGAACATAATCGAGGCTAGCCGTGTAAGGGAAGAGGTGAGACCGAGAGAAAGAGAGTGGCGGTTAGGAGAGGTTGGTGGGACGATGGATGCAGGGAAAGAGAAAGGACGAAAGAACGGCAAGGGAGAAAAGACAGAAGGAAAAATGGATGTACATGGAAGAGGTAGAGAAAGTGGTAAAGGAAGGAACGAAGTGGGAAGTGATAAACAGGGAAAGAGGAGGAAGGAAGGCCATAAATGAAAAAATTGAGATGAAAGAGTGGACCCAGTTTTTCAAGGATCCGTTAGGGGATGTGTATAATATGGTAAAGGGAGAAGGAAGAAAAACAGTAACGGGGGACGAGGATAGCGAAAACGAGATTCGTAGGAAAGAGGTGAATGAGGCGATTGTAAGGCTGAAAAGGAACAAGGCCACAGGGGAGGATGGCTTGGAAAATGAAGCACTGAAATGCAGAGGATTAGGCGTGAGAGAAGAAATGTGGAGGATTTGCAACAAGGCGTGGAGAGAATGATGACCTTAAGAACGAAATACAGGGCTGGTAGTACCGTCGATTAAAAAAGGAGAGGAGAAACAAGTGGAGGAATATAGAGGTATCACACTCATATCGGTGGGATATAAAATTTACGCGGAAGTTCTCAGAAGGATGTTGGAAAGACAGGTGGCAGAAAAGGAAAGTATACCACACAACCAAACGGGTTTTAGGAAAGGGATGGGGACCACAGATAACATCTACTTGCTCAACTATTTAGGCAATAGGAACCTGGGGCGAAAGAAAGGGAAATTAGTCGCACTGTTTTTAGATTTTAAGGCATCATTTTACTCAGTTAACAAGAGGGTGTCATGGACAGGCATGGAAGATAGAGGAGTAGACAAAGGTTTAATAGATACTAAAAGAAATGTTTGTGGAAACTAAGATAAAGGTGAAGATAAGAGAAAAGAAAGGAGAGAAATTCTGGTCAGGAAGGGGGCTCAGGCAAGGATGCACGTTGAGCCCACTTCTATTTAGTGTTCTTCGGGCAGACTTAGAGGAGATGATGGGGAGGAAAGGGAAAGGGGGGGACAACATTAGGAATAGGCAAAGTGTATTCACTAGTATATGCAGATGAAGTAGTGCTAGTAGTAGCGGATGATGGAAGAGGGATGAATCTGATGATAAGAGTGTTTGAAGAGTATGTGAGAGTTAAGGGTATAACAGTGAATGTGAATAAAACTAATATGATGTGCTTCAGAAATAAAAAAAATAGAGTAGAATATGAGTGGAAGTTTAATAGCGTGGTGGTAGAGTTGGTGGAGGAGTTTTGCTACCTAGGATTTTGGTTCGAAGCGAGAGGAGGAAGCGAGCTGCAGGTGAGAAAGAGATTAGAATGCGCGAGTAAAGTAATGGGACAAGTATGGGAGATAGGTAAAAGAAGGTTCATGGACGACTTGAGGATTGAGAATTAGTCATGGGAGTGAGTTGAAGCGGTCCAGGTTATATGCTGAGGGAAGAAATAGGACGAGAGAAAATGATTATCAGGCAACTGAAAAGAGCCTAGAATTTTGAAGAGAAACTAAGAAGAGGAGAGGGAAGCAGAATTGCACAAGCGTATGCCCGGGAGATTATGGATAAAGAGATGAGAGGTAACATGGGACGTTTGAAATGGGAGGAGAAGAGATATGAAATGAGGTTTGAATGTGGTATGCAAGTGAGAGGTGGAGAGTGGCAGGAAAGATGAAAAAAAATCGTGGATTCAAGGTACAACAGCTGGAATCGAATGGTTAAGATGCAGGAGGAACCAGAGTACCTGAAAAGGATTAAAAAAGAAGAGCAAATGGAATAGAGTGGTAAGATGCAGAATGGAAGAGGATGTAAGAGCATGCAAGTTTTGGATGAATAAAGAAGAGAATCTGTGTAGAGTGTGAAGGTATGATCAGGAAACATGGTTGCATGTACATGTGACATATGACGTAAATGGCAGAAAAGAATAGAATCCAATTTTGAGATTGATAATGGTAAGGGAGAACGGAAGCCCAGGGCAAGGTCGCAAGCTTAGAAGTAAGAATAGTAATTAAGACGATATGTAGTAAATGGATGGTAAGATAGTATATAAGGCTTATTTGTAAAAGGGAGAGAGTATATAGAAAAATAAAGAATAAAATCTTCTGGAAATTTGTAAATCAATAATGTCAAAACTTTATTTAAAAATTAGCATCAGCTAGTTTTGGATGAAATAATAACTCTCTGTTCTATAAACAATAATGCGCCAAACTTTTGCGACAACAACAGACCCAGAACTCAGTAAGACGGTTGCGTTATTTTCTGGGGACGCGCTTGACACACGTGCGCGCCTCGCGTAAATTTACTTACATATAACTATAGATGTATAGGAAGACTCCAATTGCGTAAAAACATTCAATTTTAATAGGGTTTCTCTTTTTCGTTCCGAGCATAGAAATGTAGAAGTCGGATCGACTACTGTAGCACGTTTACGTTCTCTCGTTTGGGACAGCAGTGTTCCCAGATATAAGGGAGCAACGTTGTGACCATCGTGGTTCTGTTGCCCTACTACACCGAACGCAACAGCTGTCCTAAAGTTCTTTCCGTGTATGACAGAATTTTTTTCAAAACGCCTACCAGCATGGCAAAAAACGCCCTTCTTATCCTTCTATCTCGTGGTATAATACAAGCATGTCATGTCGTCTCACGTGTCATGTGTCATATGCCATGTCATGACATGTGACGTCGTATTATGTGCCATGTCATGTGTCATTTCATGTCACTTATGTGTCGTGTCATTTCACGTCATGTGTCATTTTGTGCCATGTCATGTCATGTCGTATTACGTGCCATGTCATGTGTCATGTCATGTCGTATTATGTGCCATGTCATGTTTCATGTCATGTGTCATGTCATGCCATGTCATGCTCATGTGCCTACTCCTCCCACTGGATGCACAATATACTATTCTATTCTGATTCTGAATTTTTTTATTTCTTTAATCAATTTTTTTTTAATTGATCACTTTTATCAACAAATTTGATATGACAAAAAAAGAATGTACCTCTGAGAGTAGTCTAACTTTTTTTTTCGAACTTTTTGCTGTGGATTCAATATTTTAACAAAAATTAAGCACAGTTTTATTTTTCAACGTAATGGTTAAATTTTTATGTTAACACTCGACTGAATCAAAAAATGATACACGAAATTTCTCTTCATAAATGGGTTTCCTAACCGATGCTATGTTCGAAGTTTAAAAAAACTTGAAACTGATTCATTTTTCGGGAGGGGGGGGGGCACCCTACTCGTTCGTAATCAGCACAACATATTACATAATATTCAGTAAGAAAATCCGACGGGCCCAGGACGACACACAGGATTACTTCTGGCTCCTCAAGTATTTGTAAAAGATTGGAGCCGGTTGAGAAAAATAAAAATGTTGTCATAAATTATTCAATAAAATTTGAGTAGACGGCATTTGCTTAATAGCTTCGATAAAAATTCTTAAATTTTGTTCATTTTGGTGACTTTGGAAATTAAAAGGCAAGTTTTCAATTCAAAATTGAAGAAATTTGGAATGGAAAGCATCAAAATTACTTATTTGTAAAGCTGAAAACTTGTATTGCAAAACCTAAAACTAGCATAATTTTTAATTGTAAATTGTCAAAATTATAATCTCTTCAATCTTAAAGATTTAAAATTCTTTAATTTTTAACATTTGCAATTGAAGGCTATTAAATATTTTATGGATACAATAGAAAATGATACAATTTTGAATGGTTTTTGTGGAATAGTTCAATTTTGAAGAATTGAAGTAACAAACATCCATCCACACCTTATCTCTAAGACCGCTCGCTCTTATCGCCTTGCCTTCCTCGCTTCGCCTCGCACCCATGCCCCCACTTTCTCGCTTTGCCTCGCATTGCCAAACTCTGCCTCCGCGGCTAATACCTAATACTTATCTACTATTTACAATATTTACAGTTTACATATATTCACTTACTCTCCTATTTACAATCTTTCCTTTTCCATTCCTCTTCCTCCTTCTTTCTCTTCTTCTCCGTCTTACCCAACACCCCCTTCACCCATGCTACTGCCGTTTTGTCGTCAGTCCTTTCATGCATCAATACCTCCATGCCTATCCCACTCCTTTCCACCTCCCGCGCAGTTCACACATCCTCTTCTCCATAGAATGTCAGAACCTATTTAAACCCTCCATGCACCCACATCTCATCCTCGCTATGAGGTTCATGATGCAAAACTAATCTTAGGTGGCAGCACCGAGCCGAGTACTAGACCCTCTGTCAATGAGATACGAATTTCAAGAAAAGAAATTTTGTTAATAAGTATAAAGTGCCATTTTTTCTTCAATTTTCAATATCATCCGTAATAATAAATATTTTTTAATGTTCTTGTGCACATCTTAAAAATATTTTTCTACATAATCGCAGTAGCTTAATAAGCATAAATCTAAACAAAAATCCTATGAGAGGGCAAGAACTTGAAGTTGGAAAAATAACAAATTCCATTTTGCGGTCAAATTATGCAAGATAAGAAAAAAGATGATTAAACAAAAATTGTGCACCTAAAAAAGATCTAAAAATTTGTTATCGATCATTTTTTTATAGGACACGTACTTTTTGTTTTACGAGATCGATGATCGCGCGCTAGAGCGCGCGTTATTTCGTTATTTGAAATATTTTGTAATTATCTTTGAAATTTATGTTACAGTTCGAACCAGTTCGAATTAATCAGAAACAATTCGAAGCAACTTTTCAATCCCCTTAAACCCTTCTCAATCCGTATTTCAACCCCAAATTAAAACCCAATCTCAAAACATGTCTCAACCCCAAATTCAATCCGAATGGATTCGAAGCTCACTTATCAATCATTCTCCATTGATGTATCAGCACCAACTTCAAGCCAAACCCATACCGAATTAATTTTTCAATCCGTGCCTCCAATCCTTTTGAATACGTGGGACTTCTTGAATTCAACCAGAATGAATTCGACTGCATCTGACACCAGTCCGAATGGATAAATGTGAATCCAAAACCAATCCGAATGAATAACACACCAATCGGAAAGAAAATGTTCACTCCTTCTCTGTCCGATGCCCAAACCGAATGAATCCAAGACACGTCCCATATCCCAAGCCAGTTTTAATCTGTTTAATGCTCGCAAGTCCGTGCGCTCAATTCGAGTGAATCGGGAACCAATCCGAACCGAAAATTCATCTTTTATATCCCTGCGTCAACATAAACTTGAATCCTAAAACACCTTTTAATTCTTTTCAATCCGTGCGCCCAATCCAATGAATCCGTGGCTCATCCAAAATGTCTTTTCAATCCTTCTCAATTCTTGCACGTACAACAACTTCGCACATGTCTCATCGTTTTCGAGATAATTCAAAATTTTGATTTTTTCCTCTTCAAAATCTTTTTATTGGGCTAATTTGTGGTGGCCGAGGACCAGCCCGTGTATAAAACCCTGAACATTTTGTCAGTTTCATGTATCTCACTGGTTGCGAGATCATTCAACTTTTTTTTTATAATTTTGAAATGCCTTTTACTGGGTTTATTCATGGTGGCCGAGGACCATCACCCTTTACAAAACCCCCAAAAGTTTTTCAGTTTTAACGTATCTTATCGTTTTGAGATAACTCAAAATTTTTATTTTGGAAATCATTCTACTGGGCTGATTCTGGGCGCCCGAGGACCATTCCGGTCAGTAATACCCTGAAAATTTGGTCAGTTTTCGCGTATGGCTACTTTACTTTACTGTTAGTTCCGGTGGTTGAGAACCTTCATCAAACCGTGAAAATTTGGTCAGTTTTCGCGTATCTCTTACCGTTTTCGAGATAAATAAAATATTTTAATATGTTTCTGAATTTTTAAATGTTTCTATTGGGTTAGTTCGAGTTTGTCGAAAACAATCCTGTTCTCAAACCCCTTAACATTTGCTTCGTATTCATGTATCTCAGATAGTTTTCGATATAATTCAAAAATTTTATTGTTTTGAATTTTTAAAATCTCTTTATTGGGTTACTTTGAGTTGTTCAAAAAAAAACCTTTGCAGAATCCCTAAGATGTAATTAGTTTTAACGTATCTCTGGCCGTTTTCGAGGTAATTCAATATTTACATTTTTTTAATTTCGAAAATCTGTTTACTGGTTTACGTCGGGGTTGCCGAGGACCATACCCCTTTAGAACCCCCTGAAAGTGTTGTGAGTTTTCGCGTTTCTGTCACCGCATTCTATTCAGATAACTCAAAATTTTCATTTTTAAAAAATTTTAAAAATCTTTTAATTGGGTTAGTTCAAATTGGGCAAAAACAAACCTCCACAAAAACCTTAAAATTTACTTAGTTTTCACGTTTCGCTGACCGTTTTCGTAATAATTCAAAATTTTGAGTTTTTTTTTATTCTGAAATTTTGTTTACTGGTTAAGATCGGGATGGTCGAAGGCCATTTCTCTTTAGAAACCCCTGAAAGGCTGTCAGTTTTTGCGTATCTCTCACTGTTTTCATGAAAACTAAAAAAAAAAAACATTTTATATAAATAATCTTTGAATTGGGTTAGTTCGAGTGGGTCGAAAACGAAACCCCTCTGCAAAAAATTTAGAATTTATTTAGTTTTCACGTATCTCTGACCGTTTTCGAGATAATACAAAATTTTGATCTTTTTTTAATTTTGAAAGTTTGTTTGCTGGTTTAGGTCGGGGTGGCCGAAGACCATTCCCTTTCAGAAAATCCTGAAAATATTGTCAGTTTTCGCGTATCTCTCACTGTTTTCAAGTTAACTCAAAATTTTTATTTTATTTTTATTTAAAAAGTCCTTCTATTCGGTTAGTTCAAGCTGGTCAACAACAAAACCCCTCCGCAAAAATACTTAAAAGTTAATTAGTTTTCACGTATCTCTGACCGTTTTCGAGATGATTCAAAATTAATTTTTTTTTTTTAATTTCGAAAATCTGTTTAATTTTTTACGTCGGGGTGGCCAAAGACCATCCATCCCCCTTCAGAAAAGCCTGAAAATGCTGTCAGTTTTCGCTTCTCTCTCGCCGTTTTCAAAATAACTCAAAAGTTTAATTTTTTTTGTTTTGTATTTAAAAAATCTTATTATTAGATTAGTTTCAATTGGTCAAAAACAAACTTCCTCTGTAAAGTCTTTAAAATTGTGTTAGTATTCACGTATCTGTGACCCTTTCAGAGATCATTTAAGATTTTAGATTTTTTTCGAATGTTGAACATTTGTTTAATGGTTTGGGTCGAGGTGGTTGAAACCCTGAAAATGTTGTCAGTTTTCGTGTATCTCTAATCGTTTTCGAGATACCTCAAAATTTGTATTTTGTTTTGAATTTTGAAAACACTTTCTTCCCTTTCCCCTATGTTCAGGTAAACTAACAAACACTTTCTTCCCTTTACCCTATGTTTAGAGAAAATAACAATAAATTGTAACTAATTCGACTTAAACACACTTATTTGTAATCCAAATTTTAAACTATTGTATCGATTCATTATAATAATTAAGCCAGAAATTTGGACTCTTTTGAAATTTGCGCCTACTTGAATTATCGAGTTATTGAATCTTGTTTACATTATCGACTTATCGAATCTTGCTTTCGATTCTCGACAGCTGATTGGCTGATTCTATTGTGACTTACATTAGATGTAAATGGCTAACTGAATTCACCAATAGGGTTTAGGGACTACGCATGAAGTAAGCTGAAATGTATGTACTTTTTATAATGGGATTCGTAAAAAACAACATGAAAAATAAAGAAATTAAATTTTTGGACAAACGACACAAGCTACGAGAAAAAATAATAAGACAAAAGTTGTTCACCCTAAAAAGAGCTACGTTATGAATCATTTTTTGATAGGATGCGTAGTTTTTGTTTTATTCGTAAAAAACAACATTAAAAATAAAAAACAAAAAAATTTTTAGACGAAAAACTCAAGCTATGAAAAAAAAGGAATAGAAAAAAGTTGCTCTTCCGAAAAAGAGTGAAAACTCATCCAAATTTGTGTTCAATAAATTTTTGGAAAAACGACACAAGAGACGAAAAAAATGAAAAGACAAAAGTTGTTCAACCAAAAAATATCTACTTTGTTATAAACTCTTGATATAAAAATATATTAAAAATAAAAAATTTAACTTTTTGGAAAAAATTTCTTTTTTAAAAAATAGCTTTTTTATACTCTTTAAAGTCATGTAGAAGAAAAAGTGGGCTGGAAATAATTTCATTCTCAAATTGAGATTTTTACGCTCGAGATGACTTTTTGTGTGTATGTATATTATATAATCATAAAGTGATTTCCTCGGGCGTAAAAATCTCAGTTTGACCATGAAATTATTTCCAGCCCGCTTTTTCTTCTACATGACTTCAAAGAGTGTAAAGAAGCTATTTTTTGAAAAGAAAAAAAAAAATTTATGTTTTTTTTTTTTCAAAAAAAATCAATTTTAATTTTGATTTTGAAACAAAAAATGCATAATGAAAAAAAAAATTGTTACGGTATTCTTAAAGTACATGAAAATAACTTTCCAAGACACTATAATAAAAGTCCAATCGGCTAATCCTAAAAGAAGTTACACTAATGTGAAGTTGAAAAAGCACCTGAAAAAGTGAAAACTTCAGGCCCCTGTATATGCACAACCTGTTGATAAATGGACCTATGGTTTGGTGAATTAATATAGGTCCACAGGACTATAATTTAGCCAAGTTTCAACCCGATAAAAAAACCATAATTTTAGGTGGGAACACTTGACGTATTCGGCCCTATATATATATATATATATATATATATATATATATATATATATATAT
>CAKNYM010040638.1:25924-38366 GCA_932195095.1 Andricus curvator
TATATATATATATATATATATATATATATATATATATATATATATATCTCACGGTCATGAGACGTGGCCATATGACCCTGCGGTGGTTGTTTAACCCTTATATATATATATATATATATATATTCGGTTTCGGTTTTCATTCCTTGGGAATCGAACTGAAGGGCCTATGACAAAGCCACCGAGCGCGCCCTCGGGTTGCGGATAGAGGGTCCCTGTACCAAGGGTTTCTGCTGAATATGGTTACAATAATTAATAAGCAGTCGCGGACAATTGTACAGGGATGGTGCCGAAGGAATAACTCCTAAGTGAAGGCGTAACAACCATGCCGAAAGCTGAATGGCACCTGGGTGAGGTTTCTCAAACGGTGACTCTGCGATACCGGGCGACCTCTCAGAGTATGCAGCCTTATCCTTGCATGCGGGGTTCTACGAGGATGGACGAACCCTTTTCCGTAGCTGATCGTGGGAACAACAATGACAACACCAAACATAGTTGTAGTAAGTGCGGTTCAAAACAATCGAACGCGCAGGGCTCCCGACAATGGGTCGGACAACAATGCCGACTACCCTAGAGTTGGGGGAGCCAATCAAGACGGAGTCAATCTCATTACTTTTGAATGGACGGATCGACTCAGGGACGACCTGCTGGAGTGCTATGATATCAGTATGGCCCCTGAACGAAAAGGTTACATGGCGCGACTGCATACTCTGTGGTGCGAGTAACACCCAGAGCTCTCGCATTTTTCGCAAAAACTTTTGCGAAACCGTGCCGAGGAACTCCGGAAAAGGGGTTATATAAGCGGAACGCCTACTCAACCGCAGCCAGAACAAGCCGGCAAAAGAGAAAAAGAGGCGACATTGACACCAACCGTGAGCAGGCATCCAATAGAAGAAGAGCGATGCTTCAGGACCCGGAGAAACATCAACATTCAGGTTTCTCTCTAGCCCAAAGATCTGGCTGAACTGGATGACGAGCTTCGTGGAGATTTTTCCGAAGAATCCGACTTCTGGACTATCAATTGTAGTATGTATAATGTAGCGAGGGCTTTGGCAGGTGCAATCCGTAAAACAAAACCAACGGTTGATCATAAGACGAAAATACGAATGCATCAACTCAGCACAAAGATAGGCTGGGCAAGGCAGTACGCGTCCCGCATTCAGTGTGTGATTGACTACATAACATCTTCCAGGACTTTCACTGCATAGGTTCGACAGTTCGCGCGCGAATTGCGGATCCGTCATCACACACTCAACAAGTCAAAGCTACTGCCCATCAGGCAGCATATTGTTGACAGAATACGAGTACTATCTAACGCTACGAGAAGTCTAGAGCGGAGAGAGAGGTGGGTCACAGAAAATCAACTGTTGTTTTTGTCTGACCCATCTCGACGCTTCCAAGACCCTCGACTTACTGTCGTCCAGCCGCCCACACCAGAGGAGGTCGAGGCATTTTGGAGAGAAGTCTACGAAGTCCAGCATCCACTGAAAGAATACTCAAAGAATATAAATAGCTTCAAGGAGCTGTGCAGTGCCCTCATAGCACCTGAGGAGGAATGCCCACCTATCACTACCGGAGAGGTGAAAATAGTTATTTGTGATACAAGTGCGCAAAATAGGGGATTGTGTGCGAGTGTTAATTTTGCTTCGAGTCGCAGGCGAATGATGCAATCACACGAGTTACCAATCACCTATGCGCACGTGTATCACACGCTATTTTTTGCAACGCCCGTCCGAAAAAACTGTTAGGAGGAGGTAACGAAAAATACTAAATTTATATTGCATAGAGTGGAGTAAAGAAATTTTTTTTAAACAATATTTTCGCTGGGGGGGGGAGGAGGGGCTACGAAACCCTAAAAACAAAACTTCAATCATTAAAAGATTTGTTCAAGTTAAATCTACATTTATTTCAAGAAGATAACAATACCAGTGTTTAATGTTACCTATTCCAGTGAAAACCCTATTCCATGAAAACGTCAACTTTTGAGGTGGGTGTTGCAAAAGCGTATTAAGAGGCATGCAAAACTATTCCGCTCCTGGACCAGATGGTATTAAGACCTTCTGGTGGAAGAAATTTCCTTCAACCGACCAGCATCTGGCCAGCATTTTCACCTCATATCTAAAGTCGGAAGAGCCCATTCCGGAGTGGTTGGTGGAAGGGCGCACAGTGCTTCTGCCGAAGACAGGCAACTTAGCTGACCCTAAGAATTACAGGCCAATAACTTGTCTGAACACACTGTATAAGATCTTCACAGCTATCCTAAATGATAGGATTGTTCGCACAATTGGACCTGTGTGGCGAGAGATGTACGAACAACGCGGCTCAAAGAAAGGCGTAGCAGGATGTTGGGAGAACCTGCTCATCGATAGATGTGTCTGTAAAGACGCAGCATCCTATCAGCGACTTCTCTCGATGGCCTGGATTGATTACCGGAAAGCTTTCGATTCAACCTCCCATAAACTTATCATCTGTCTGTTGGAAAGCTTGAAGGTTCATCCACACATCGTGAGGTGCATAGAGACATTAATGCCGCTTTGGAAAACCAGATTTACTATCTCATCTGGGAAACATCGTGTGATCACTAACAGTATCACCTTTCAGAGAGGTGTGTTCCAGGGCGACACCATGAGCCCTCTCCTCTTTTGCCTCACATTATTGCCACTATCTCTCGCACTTCGCCATTCCGAAGGCTAACTCTGCGACAAACATGGAAACCGAAAGCATAAGGTCACTCATGCATTTTACATGGATGATCTTAAGATCTATGCTAAAAACCAAGAGAAACTACATCTAGCTCTAGACATTGTCAAAGAGTACACTCAAGAGATTGGAATGGAGTTCGGGTTAGAGAAATTCGCCAAGGTTAATTTGAAGAAAGGAAAACTTAATGGCAACCCCGAAGATCTTGAGCTCGTCGACAGAAGCGCTATATGAAACCTTGGCGCTGGAGAGACCTATACATACCTGGGCGTGCCACAGAGCTGCATTCAGGACGTGACATCTATAAAGGATACTCTCCGATGCAGATACAAACGTCTCATCCGACGGATATGGTCTTCCGAACTGTCGGCGAGGAACAGAGTATCTGCGACTAACATGCTTGCCGTCCCAGTAATACTCTTATTTATTTGGAGTAGTTCCATGGACGAAGGACGAGCTCATATCCCTTGATATCGAGTCCCGAAAGGTTATGCACATGAACAAAAGCATGCACCTTAAGTCTTCTGTTCCGCGACTTTACATCTGACGCCGTCGAGGTGGTCGCGGAATACTGAATCTTGAATGTCTTCACAACATGATTATTCTGGGTACAGCAAATATAGTCGCAAATGGACAAGACCCTCTTCTTAAAATGGGCAGGAAATACGAAGAAGTGGGCAAAGGGGCGTTTCTGTACAAAGGAGCGGAGGAGGCTGCTGAAACACTCGGCCTTAACTTCAATATCAGGAGTGAGCAAAATGCATCAAATCTTATCCATCGTGAATACTCACTCCTGAAGGCCCGAATTAAGAAAGCACAGAAGAAAAACTTCCGCGAACAGCTCCTCGACAAGAGGATGCACGGCATCTTCCACAGAAATGTGGAAGATACGTCGATGTCATATAACCTAACGTTTGCTTTCCTTAAATCACCCGGATTGAAGTCGGGCACGGAGGGTTTCATTTTGGCATATCAAGACGCTGTCATTTCCACTCTAGCATACCTGCGCCACATTTTGAGCCAAGACATTCCCGATGATAGCTGCAGAGCGTGTCGTGCACACCCCGAGCATCTAGGACACATACTATCTAGTTGTCCAACTCATGCGAAAACGACCTACATCCAAAGGCACAATGCGGCACTAAGAGTGCTTTATTACCATCTCTGTCACTCTTACGGTATCAGCCCAAATACTGTTGCGCACTCGAGGCCTGACATAGTTCTCCTTGACTTCGAGAAACGAACCATGTTCGTTATCGAATTTTCGGCACCAGCTGACAAAAACGTCACAGCCAAGGAGATAGAAAAGAAAGCGAGGTGTAAAGACCTTATAAGGGAGTTGCCACGGTTGTGCCCGGAATATTCTTTTAATCTAATCGTCTTGATCATCGGCACTCTTGGAGGTGCTAAGGTTTCACTGTTTAATAGCCTGAAAAGCATCCCTGCTTGTCAACAAAATGCTGAGACACTTGCGGGGAAAATGCAGAAGGCGGTCGTCCTTGGGTCGCTTCGTGTCCTCAGGGTGCACGAGACTTTTGCCGGACCATCGTATTGAATTCGTCGCAGACTCTAACCACCTATCTCACGGTCGTGAGATGTGGTTACAGCTGAAATTTTACCGCGATTTCGCTGGTCTGACTTGTACTTTTTATTTAGCAAATAAAGTCGTGAGGGTTTTCGCTTGTTGAAGTGTATTTTTTGGCGGAATTCTATTAGAAGATTTGTCGGATAATTGCATAATTCGGATTTGGTTGTGTATTTAGATTGTGCTTCTAACCAGAGAGCTAAGAAATCTTGTTGGGCTTTATGCGCCGTTTTATAGAAATTTAAAATCTTATATTCTTTGAAGAGACTGATGTATAAACTTCCTAAATTGGAACTTATTTTTGACACTTTTTCACTACTTATATAAGAAGCCAAAAATAATCAATAATAGCTTTAATAACCACTGGTACATATGAACTTCTGACTCAGTCTGGCTTTTTCTGCAACGTGCACCGACAACTTTTTGTTAATCGCATTAATTTTCAGGTCTTTCTCTCTCGCATACTCTTCGCTAACGCGTATATGCTCTTATTTCCTAAAACTATACGCCTTTTACCTTTCTTTTCCATTTTCTCTTCTCGGTCTGCTAACAATATGCTAAACAACAACGGGCTTAGCGGGCACCCTTGCCTGAGACCCCTCCCTGTCCAGAACTCCTCTCCTTTCTGTTCCCCTATCCTCACCCTTGTCTTCGTCCCCGTAAAGACCTCTTTTCTTCTCTCAATCAGCTCTTCGTCCACCTTTCTTTCTTTCATTGCCTTCCACAAAACTTTCCTATTCACCGATTCAAAAGCTGCCTTAAAATCTACGAAGAGTGCGACCAGTTTTCCTTTTTTTCTGTCCCAGATTCCTGTTGACTAGATAATTCAGAACGAAAATGTTATCCACTGTCCACATCCCCTTCCTAAATCCTGTTTGATTGTGTGGAATACTTCCTTTTTCTTCTACCTGTACTTCTAATCTCTTCTGAAGCACCTCCGCGTATATTTTATACGTTACTGGCATGAGAGTGATTCCTCTATAATCTTCCACTTTTCTTCCCCCTCCTTTCTTTAATAAAGGAACTACCAAACCTGTTCTCCACTCCTTCGGCCATCCTTCCCCTCTCCATACTCTATTACATACTTCCCAAATCTCTTCTCTAACCCTTCTTCCGCCAAATTTCAACGCTTCATTCTCCATCCCATCCTCTCCTGTCACCTCATTTCCACCTGCCATGCCTCCCTCCTTGATCTTTCTACCTTCCCCCTTCAACTTGCTATCCACCCCTCCTAGCAATTTCTTGAAATATACCGTCCATTCATCCATTCATTGATTCCTTTCCATCCACTCCTTTCTCTATTAATCACCTCCCATTCTCTTCCTTCCTTTATTGCTTTCTCTACCTCCTCCATGTACCTCGCCTTCTCCTCCTGTCGTTTTACATCCAGTAATTTCTCGTGTTCCCTTTTTATTTTATTATGCTCCTTTCTGTCTATCCTCTTCTCCAATTCCTTAACGATAACATCATGCGCTCTTTACTCTCTACACATTCCACATCCCACCATCTTCTCTTCCCCCGTCTTTCTTCCTCATTTGGCCTAATTTCTTCCACTATCTTCTCTACCCTTCCCTTCATCTTACACAACATCTCATCCATACCTCTCGCATCTTAAATCAACACATTCTCTTTTTCCATTTATTCCGTATATTCCCTTAGCTTATCCACTCCCCATTTGCCGATCTTTGCTTTCTTCCCTGTCGCCCCCTCCTTCCTTCCCTCTCTTCTCCAATTAACACATTTTAACGTTGCAATGACCGGGAAGTGTTCTGAGCCTATTTCGTTCCCCACTTCCATTCTTTCCAGCAGCCTCCTCATACTTTCCTCGGCCAGAATGTAGTCTATTACTGTTTCCCCTTTTCCTTCAAACGTTATCTCACCTTCCTCATCCCCTTATTAGTTCCCATTACAAATGAACCATCCTGTTTTCCCCAGAATTTCCAACAGAGTCCTACCCTCCTGGCCCACCTGTTTGTGTTTCGATTTTCTCCTGAAAGTCTCACTCTCTTCATCCCATATTTCCCCTCCCTGTTCTGCCGTCCAAGCATTCAGATCACCTCCTATCAACACTCATTCGTCATCCTTTTTCGCAACCCATTTCCTAATCACACTCCAACTTTCCTTTTCTCCCTTTCTCCTTTAAACGCAAACTATCCTCACCTTTCTTCTTCCTATCTTTACCATTCTCGTCATTACTCCATCCGTTTCCTCAAATCCCATTTCTATTCTCTTTTCTCCCACCAATTCATTCCTCACTCCTGACACCATACCCCCTTTCTTTCATCCCGTTACCTTCTCTTTCTTTGCTTCTTGCATCTGCCACATATATCCCTTGGGTAACTTCCTTTTCACTCTCATCCAATCCTTCTCATCTACGCAAGTTTCGCTCAACATTACTAAATTCCATTTCTTCACCTCTTCCCAGAATCCTTCATCTTTATTCATTAGCCCTGATACGTTCCAAAACGCTACTCTCACTTCTTTCTTCCTTCCTTTCTCCCTTCTTTCGTCATTACGTCCCATCCCTACTTTTGTGGAAACCCCGTCGCTCCGCCTTCTTCCCTTTACCCTCTACTGGTTTCATTACCTCCTCCCTTCTATCCCTAGTCTCCACTTCTTCTCTTCCTGATTCACTATCCACTTTCATTCCTCTAATCACTTTATTTCTACTCCGTTTCGTCTTCTCTTCTACTTCCATTTTACTTTCCAACTCTCTCACTTCTTTTATTCTCTCTCGTTCTCTTGCCCCTTCATCCCCTTTCTTTATATCCTCAGCCTTAAATTCTAGCTTTCTCACTCTTTCTTCCAACTTCCCCATATCAGATTTTCTCTCTTTCACACTCATCTTTTGCTTGTTCTCGATATCCTCCAACTGCTTCCAAACCTTATCTTTTTCTTACCGCCACACCAGATCCCATTCTTCCCACTTCTCTCTAACTTTCCTCCCAAACCTCCCCCCCCCCTCGCTTTTGATTGCCATTCAGCCTTCGTTTCGTTTCATCTCTAAACCCTTTAATGAGATTTTCCAGGTTCTCCAGATCGACTTTCCCTTTTGCCTTATTCCTCTTCGGTGAAGACTTTTTTTAACTTTTTCCGCAACTTCTCATCTCCCTATTCATTCCCCTCTTCTTCGCTTGATCTTTTACTGTCTTCCGTCTTACCCCCCTCATCGCTTTTATCCGTAAACCTTTCGCCCTGCCTCCATTTATCAAACAGTTGTCTCGTTGCTAAACTACTGGATCTGGATATATTAAGCAGTTCCTGATTTGACGGCTTACCTCGAGTCCTCCTGTCAGCTAGTCCCCCTTCCTTCTCTCCCCACCCCAAGTTCCCTGGCGTAGTATACTGAACCTGGCCATCATCGGTACTATCTCCGGCATCACGCTTACCCCTCCCTGTTTCGCCGGCCACCGTGAGATCATCACCACCGGTGTTTCTACCCGATGCTGCCCTCTGCCGGACCCCACTGGGCTCCTCATTACATACATGCTAGTCTACCTTACCGATTTGCTGTCCCCTATCTTCCCTCTCACTTTTCCGTCCTCGACAAATAACCTCCAAATTAGCAGTTTCAACTTTCCTCCTAACCCTTTCAACCTTACAAAACAGCCCCCCACACTTCCACACAACCCCTTGACTACACTCACCTCTCTTTACCACCTTTCGCCTCAATCACACCTCCACTCCCGTCGCCAAAACCAAAAAAGATAGCCCAGAACAAACACGCGTACTTTACCATTCGGTACCGGAAACGGAAGCCCAACAATTAAAATAATTTATCTATTTTTTCAACAAAAAATATTTTTTAAATAATAGTCCAAAAATTAAAACGAAGTTTAAAGTATTAAAAAGTACCTCTATCGAACTCCATAATTCAAATAATTAAATTTTTTTACTATTATTGAATAAAATTATTATTTATTTAATTAAAATGTTTGCAATTATTAATATAAATTAAAGATAAATACAAATTTTCATCAATTCAACATCAAAATCTTACGGATTCAAAAAATAAATTACAGTAAATTACAAAACAAAATCTTAGAAAAAGTTTTACTACAAAAATAGCTTTTTCAATATTACAGCAGTGTTTCTATAAATAAAAAATTAGTATGCATCAAACCTATTATTGATGTTTGGAAGCATATTTTTCTCTGATGCTCCATTTTAGTTTTAAGCACTTTCACACCAAAATAAACTTAATAGTGTATGTTTTCAAAAGGGTAATAATTTGAGCCGAAAATTCTTTTTTTTTCTCGAAGAAATTAAAATTACGTTTTTCATCATTTTTTTAATTCTATGCCCTGCGTTTTGGCGTTTGAATGGGAAATACTGCAAAGAACAAAATTTCCCTGGGTCATCTAGACCCGTAGTGCCGGTTGAAGGGAGGGGGGGGGAGGAAGACACGGGCGGAGCGAGGGATATATTATATATATATATATATATATATATATATATATATATATATATTTAAAAAAAAGTTAAACAACCACCGCAGGGTCCCACTAAGAGCAACTGCCATCCAACAAAATGTCAATAGTCCCCAGTAGCACCGCGGTAAATCACACCTATGGCCACGTCTCACAACCGTGAGATGGGTGGTCATAGGCAACGACAAAATCACAACGACAGGCCGGCGAAACCCTTGTGCCGTGGCATATTTTTGGCACGCGGGTATGGCTTTAAGGTTACGAACCAGTGATAGTTTCGCACCTCCGAGAGCACCTATCAAAAGGACAATTACTTGTACCGAATATTTTGGGTACAGTCGTTGTAGCTCTCTTTTAAGGTCTTGATACCTCTCCTCTTTTTCATTCTCCTTTGCAGTGATGTTGTATTCGGACGGAGCCGAGAATTCGATCACGAATATAGTTCGTTTCTCGAAATATTGGAGAACAATGTCAGGCACTGTTAGGGCCGCATTATGTCTGTAGATATACGTCGTTCCCGCGTGAGTCGAACACCCTGATAGTATGTGTTCTAGGTACTCAGCGTGTGCATGACACGCTCTGCACCTATCACTGGGAACTTCTTGACATAAAATGCGCTCACGGTATGCTAAGGTGGAAATGACACCGTTCTGGCATGCGAAAATAAAACCCTCTGTACCTGAATTAAGCCCTGATGATTTGAGGAAAGCAAAAGTTTGCTCCTTCGACAAGGACTGTCTTTCTACATTTCTGTGAAAGTTTCCGTGCATTTTCTTGTCGAGTAGCTCTTGGTGAAAATTTTCAACCTCTGCTTTCTTCACTTTTGTTTTTAGAAGTGAAGCATCTAGATGAAGTAATGCACTTTCCTCACTTCTGATGTTAAAATTCAGGCCAAGGGTCTCGGCCGCTTGCTCCGCGGCTTTGTAAAGGAACGCTCCTTCGCCAATCATCTCGTAGTTCCTGACCATCTTTAGGAGAGGATCTCTGCCATTCGCAACGATGTAAGCTGTACTTAGAACAATCCGGTTATGAAGACACTGGAGATTCAGAAGTCCGCGTCCGCCTTGACGGCGTGAAATATATAATCGCGGAACTGACGAATTGATATGCAAGCTTTTATGCATATGCATGATCTTACGTGTAATGACATCAAGGGCCTTAAGGTCGTTCTTCGTCCATTGAACTACCCCAAACGAGTAGAGTAGAACCGGGACGGCAAGCATGTTAGTCGCAGATATCTTGTTCAACGCCGACAGATTGGAAGACCAAATCTGTCGAAGAAGATGCTTGTATCTGGTTTGGAGAGACTCCTTCACTGATGTTACGTCCTGAATGCGGTTTTGAGGCACGCCCAGGTATGTATAGGTCTCTCCAGTATTAAGATGTCTGATAACACTTATATCCACAAGCTCAGGGTCCTTGGGAACACCAGTAATGTTTCCTTTCTTCAGATAAATTTTGGCACACTTGTCCAAGCCAAAGTCCATCCCAATCTCTCGTGTGTAGTTCTTGACAATATTTATAGCAGTTTGAAGTTTTCTTCCACCAGAGGCATAGATCTTCAGGTCATCCATATAAAATACATGAGTGACCTTATGCTCGCGCTGATTAGTGTCGCCACAGAGGTATCCATGAGAATTTCGTAGTGCGAGAGATAGAGGCAAAAGTGTGATGCAAAAAGGCAAAGGGCTCATGGTATCACCATGAAAGACGCCCCTCTGGAAGGTGACGTTGTTCGTTGTCACACGATAATTTTTAGATGAGATAGTAAATCTAGTTTGCCAAAGAGGCATCAATCTCTCTATGCATCTCACTGTGTGTGGATGTACCTTCAAGCTTTCTAATAGACAGATGATAAGTCTATGAGAGGTTGAATCGAAAGCTTTCCGGTAGTCAATCCAGGCCATTGACAGGACGCGCTGATGAGCTGCAGCGTCTCTACAGACACACCTGTCAATTGGCAGGTTCTCGCGACAGTCTGCTACACCTTTTTTCGAGCCACGTTGATCGTACATCTCTCGCCATACAGGCTCAATTCGTCGAACAATCCTGTTGTTGAGGACAGCTGTAAAGATCTTATACAGCGTGTTCAAACAAGTTATTGGCCTGTAATTCTGTGGGTTGGACAAGTTGCCTTCTTCCACCAAAAGTCCTTGATACAATCTAGTCCAGCAGCGGAAAAGTTCTTCGTGCCTCTAAGTGCTTTTTTCACCTCTTCGGCAGTGATTGATGGATATTCCTCCTCAGATTTTATGAGGTTGTCGCAAAACTCCTTGAAGCGGATGATATGTTCAGTATCTTCTTTCAACTCTAGTGTTTTCGGGATCTTGTACACCTCTCTCCAAAAAGTCTCTACCTCCTTGGGCTTGGGTGAATTTTTGACAGAAACAGGTAGATCGCTGAAGAGGCGCGATGGGTCAGCGAGAAACTGTTGATTCTCCCTGATCCATCTCTCCGTCTTCTGCATTCTCCTCCTTGCGTCAGATAACAGCCGTATTTTGTCAACAATATGCTGCTTGATTGTCAGCATCTTTGACTTGTTTAGTGTGTGATTCAAGATCCTTAGTTCTTGGGCGAACTTTCGAACCCTTTCCGTAAACGGTCTACCAGATGTTATGTAGTCAATCACACATTGAACACGGGACGCATTCTGTCTTGCCCATCCAATCTTCTTGTTCAGTTGATGCAAGCGTCTTTTGGTACTTTGATCCATCGTCGGTTTCAGCCTTCGATTTGAATCAGCCAAAGTTCTCGCAGTACCATAAACAGAGCAATTGATGGTCCAGAGATCGGACTCTTGCGATATATCTCCACGAAGGAAGGCATCCATTTCAGCCAGATCTTGGGGCTTAGGAGGAACTTGCATGTTAATGTTCCTTCTAGTAATGAAATTGCGATCATCTCTCAGAAGGTGCCTGCTTTCTGCGGTTGGTCTCAATGTCGCTTCCTCATCTTCGTCTGCAGCTTGATAAAGCAGCGGTTGGGGAAGCGCTCCGCGTACATATCCATTTTTCCGGAGGTAGTCGGCTTGATTTCGCAAAGACTGATGCGAAACGTGCTGAAGCTCTGGGTGTTTCTGGAACCACAGAGTGTGCATACGCGCCGTAAAGCCTTCGCGAACAGGGATAATGCTGGCATCGTAGCAGTCCAGCACGTCATCCCTGAGTCGATCCGTCCACTCAATGTGGGCGTTTCGCCGGTTCGTCTTCGTGTTTCCATCTAAATTATTTTCAGCACCCCGAACTCTAGGCTGATCAGCATTGTTTGCCGACCCATTGTCGGGTGCTCTGCGCGTTCGATTGTCTTGAACCGCATCTACAACATTTTGGTGTTTTGGTGTTTTCATTGTTGTTCCCACGAGCAGCTAAGGAAAGGGTTAGTCCATCCTTGTAGAGCTCCGCGTGCAAGGATAAGGCTGATACTCTGAGAGGTCGCCCGGTATCCCAGAGTCACCGTTTGAGACACCTAACCCAGGTGCCATTCAGCTTTTGGCACGGTTGTTACGCCTTCGCTTAGGAGTTATTTCTTCGGGACCACCCCTGGACAATTGTACGCGACTGCTTAATAATTATTGTAACCATATTCAGCAGAAACCCTTGGTACAGGAACCCTCTATCCGCAACCCGAGGACGCGTTCGGTGGCTTTGTCATAGGCCCTTCGGTTCTATTCCAAAGGAATCGAAACCGAATATATATATATATATATATATATATATATATATATATATAC
>CAKNYM010040640.1:0-14049 GCA_932195095.1 Andricus curvator
CAAAACGAATACATGGGCTAAAAATCAAGCCTGACGAAGCGCCTTAACGGCTAGCTCGGGCGGCGGCGCACAACTCACGGCACAAGTGAGTGAGGTATTGGCCCGCGGTCGCAGTGCAAAAGTTAACGAGTGAGGATTTTTTGGCGATGCTGCTGAATGCGGCTTTTTCACGATTGGCGCGTTTTCGCCAAGCAAAAGTCTACGAGCATGAACGATGACCGAAGCCACGCTTGCGCTGTCGATTGTCAGAGGGACTTTAACTTTTTTTTACTGAGTGCTGCGACTCAATTTATTCTAAGTCGAATGACGGGTGGGGTCAGGACGCCCAGGCAACGAAAGAATGAATCAAGGATGTTTGCCATACATTATTCGTGGTTATAAATATTATTTATAACCATGAATATAATTTGGCGGACATCAATTTTTCAGTGACATTTTTACTGGTTTTTTTAAAGATGTTGGATTTAATTGATCCAATTAAAAATTCTTCTAAACAATTCTTAATATTCTCCATCATATTTGTTCTTTTTGGTGTTACTCTTAGTACCTTTCCTCTTCGTTTACTGCCTGCCTGGAATGTTCCAAAAATTCCAATTTTTATGACCCCCCCCCAATTAGTTCTTTTTACGGAAAAAGCAATTCCATTTTTTTTAATCGGTCAACATTAACCCGTGCCGTGGGATTTCAAAATTAACATCGAAATTCAAATGAGAAAAGCTCAGTACGCCTCCTCAGAACCAAGTTTCACTTAAATGAGCATGCTAAAGTTTGTACCTCCGAAATTATGTTTTGGTGATGCCTCCAGAGTATTTTTACAGAATATGAAAAAAATCGTTAGGCCCTCTTTTAACACAATTCGATATTTATTGTTTTTTGATCAATTTATTTGATTTTTTTCGATAGGAACAAGCAATAAGTAACGTTTTATGTACTAAAAACTTTCAATTTGGCGCCAAAAATAAGTTCCTGTGTGATTAATATTGATTGACTTTCCGATCCCTTTTAGATTTTGAAAAATATGTAGAAGACATCAGTTTTTTCAAGATTCCACAATTCTGGTCCATTTGTCGTAAAAATTCTAAAAACCAAAAAGAAAGTCCAACAATTTCCGAAGAATTAAAAAAAAAATGTTCTAGCATGAATAGTTCAGAAGTTATGATCTCTTAAACTGATTTTTCAGTGAAAAAAACTTTAAATCTTTTTCTTTTTGCACAATATCTCATCCCCTGTACATCCCACATGAAAGTTGTGTGAAAATAAATTAAGGAAGATTAAATTATCTTTAAAACTAAAAAAAAATTGATTCTAGTTTTTATAGAACAGAAGTTATAGTCTCTTATAGCAGGCTGCTTTTTGTGGAATTCTTTTTACAAATTGAAAAACCGAATTATGGTAACTGTCTTCATGTCTGAATATCTTTTAAAAATGTTGTAAATAGTTTACATTGTGAAATTCTATTATCTCTCTCGCCTTGTTCATGCTAGTATTAATAAATTATTATTATTATTATATATATAGCAACAATAAATAATTTATAAGCTTTCTCTAATTGATGGTTTTAAACCTTCATTTCTAACAATTTGATTTCCCAAGTATAAGAGTTAAAGAAAATAGTGAAAAGTGCTGATGCAACATATACAAAATAAATTTTAATCAAAAATGCGATCCATAATAAAGTTCCACAAAAAGCAGCCTGCTATAAGAGACTATAACTTCTGTTCTATAAAAGCTAGAATTAATTATTTTTATGAGTTTTAAAGATAATTTAATCTTCTTTAAATTATTTTCACACAACTTTCATGTGGGATGTACATGGGATGAGATATTGTGCAAAAAGAAAAAGATTTAAAGTTTTTTTCACTGAAAAATCAGTTTAAGAGGTCATAGCTTCTGAACTATTCATGCTAGAACATTCTTTTTTTTTAAATTCTTCGGAAATTTTTGGACTTTCTTTTTCTTGAAAAAACTGATGTCTTCCACATATTTTTCAAAATCTAAAAGGGATCGGAAAGTCAATCAATATTAATCACACAGGAACTTATTTTGGGCGCAAAATTGAAGGGTTTTAGTACAGAAAACGTTACTTATTACTTGTTCCTTTTGAAAAAAATCACATAAATTGATCAAAAAACAATAAATATCGAGTAATTTTAAAAGGGGGCCTAACGATTTTTTTTATATTCTGTAAAAATACTCAGGAGGCATCCCCAAAACATAATTTCTGAGGTACAAACTTTAGCCTGCTCATTTAAGTGAAACTTGGTTCTGAGGAGGCGTGTCAGTTTAAAAGACGGCATTTATTTGAATTTTTTCAACATGAATTATTTTTACTCTATCAGTGATAAGTTTCGAAGTATTTTTTTACTAATTTTCTATGGTATAAACAATTATTTTTTGTTTAAACAAAGTTGTTTCCCCCGTTACTCGTAAAAAGTTTTTATTTTTTGTGGTAAATGATACAGTTTATGAATTTTTAGAGTAATGTTGATTGATTTTGACAATCAATGCGTCTCGAAGACGCCAACAAATATATTACATACATAATAGATGTATTCCTAATATTAAAAAAGTTTTCCATATATCAACAAGATAAACAACATATTTTTTCAATCTTCAACTGGAATCGTTAAATTTAAAACCAAAAAGATGAATTTTCCACTAAAATGATAAATATTTAACTGGAACACTTGAATTTTCAACCAAAAAGATTAATTTTCAAATAAAAAGATTAATTTTCTACCAAAAAATACAATTTTTTAACAAAATACATGAATTTTTTACGAAATACTTGAATTTTTAACTAAAGAAGATACATTTTCTACCAAATAGTTGAATTTCCAAACAAAAAAATTAATTTTTACAAAAAAAGATAAATTGTCAACCAAAACTTCAATATAATTAAATTTCACGTTGACAAAATTAATTTTTAACCAAATAGATGAATTTTCAACTACAACTATGGAATTTTCAATTGAAAAGAGTTAAATTTTCACTCTTAGCATCCTTATGTTCCATTGTTTACCTATGTCGCAGATGTTCTTGCTGGAAAGCTTTTTGATTGGTAAGATCTGATTTTCCATCTCGCAGCTGACTATCACCACCGTCCCACATAATGTGGCCCCCAGCGGCGGATCCAGGGGCGCCCCGAAGATCATCAGAAAGCTACCATCGTTTCCAAACATTCTTAATATTGTGAGGTCAGTCTGTGGGTTGAGACTGATTCAAAGAACTATTATGGGAGCAATCCTCTCCATAACGGGCATCTGCTTCTAAGATGGGCAAGGGAGGTTTGGGTGGTCCAGGGTATACAGGGGGACGCGACATTGGGGCTCAGTTTAAAAAACTACCTTCAAAAACAAAAAAAATAACTTTAAAAAAAAACTAACATTGAACAAAAAAGTTACATTTTCAAACAAACTGATGAAGGTTCAAATAAAATTGTAAATATTCAACTGGAATAGTTGGATTTTAAACCAGAAAGATGAATTTTTAACTGAAATGTTGAATCTTTAACTAGAATAATTAGAGAAGATTAATTTCTACCAAAAAAGACGAATTTTCAATTAAAAAAGAGAATTTCTCAACCAAAAAATTGCAGAATTACATTTTTATTCAAAAAACGAATGTTCAACTAAGGAGATGAATTTTCAACTAAAATTATGGAATATTCAACTGGAACTTGAATTTTTAACCGAAAACAAGAATCTTTAAACAAAAAGATTAACTTTCAAAGAAAGAGATAATTTTCTACAAAAAAGTCCATTTTTTTTAACAAAATACGTGAATTTTCAACGAAATAGTTGAGTTTTCGATTAAAAAAGATAAATTTTTATCCAAATTGTTGAATTTTAAACTAAAAACTCAATTTTCAATTAAAAATGGAACAATTAAATTTTCAGTTGAAGAAATTAATTTTCAACCAAACTGATGAATTTCAAACTAAAATCATGAATGTTCAACTGGAATAGTTGAATTTTATGCCAAAAAGATGAATTTTCAACCATAAAGATTAATTTTCTACAAAAAAGACGAATTTTCCACAAAGACCATAGATTTTCAAACAAATAGTTTAATTTTTAAATGCAAAATAACAATTTTCAAACAAATAGTTGAATTTTCACCAAAAAAAGATAAATTGATTTTCAACAAAGTAGTTACATTTTCAACCAGAGATGAATTTTAAATTAAAAAAATAAATATGGAGGAGAAGGGGTTAGGGAAGGGATGTGGAAGATCTGCAACAAGGTCTGGAAACGAGAAGGATGGCTGGAGGTGTGGATGACAGGGCTGGTAGTACCGCTTGTCAAGAAAGGGGTGGGCAAGAAGGTAGAGGAGTACAGAGGGATCACTCTCATGCCAGTGAGTTACAAAATATACGCAGAAATTCTAAGAAAAAGGTTGGAGAGTCAGATGGAAGAGAAACAAAGTATCCCACACAATCCGGCGGGATTTAGAAAAGGGATGGGGACAATAGATAACATTTACGTACTCAACTGCTTGGTTAACAGAAATTTAGGGAGGAAAAGAGGGAAATTAGTCGCCTTGTTCGTAGACTTTAAAGCAGCTTTTGACTCAGTGAATAGAAAAGTGCTTTAGCAGGCAATGAAAGAGAGGATGAAGGAAATTTTAAATGAAACTAGGATTAGGGTGAAGATAGGGGGGAAACAGGGGAGGTGTTCTGGACAGGAAGAGGTCTAAGGCAAGGGTGCCCATTGAGTCCGCTACTCTTTAATATGCTGCTGGCAGACTTAGACGAGAAGCTAAAAGAGAAAGGGAAAGGGGGAACGATTTTGGGTAATAGCAAACTATACTCTCTAACATACGCGGACGACGTAGTTCTGTTAGCAGACGATGAGAAGGGGATGAACGAAATGATGAGAATTTTCGAAGAGTATGTGGGAATAAAAAAACTGGCGGTGAACGAAGGGAAGACCAAGGTGATGTGCTTCAGAAGTAAAGTAGTATGGGGTATAGGAAAGAGAAGGTTCAATGACGATTGGAGAATGAGGGTTTGGTTGTTTGATACGTTGGTTTGGGCGGTGTTGTGTTATGGAGTGGAGGTCTGGGGATGGAAGGAACATAGGAAAGTGGAAAGCATGCATGAGAGATTCCTGAGATGGGTAATGGGTGTTAGTTGGAGTTGCCCAGGATACATGTTAAGGGAAGAAGTAGGAAGGGAAAAAATGGTAACTACACAAATTAAGAGAGCCTCGAGGTTTTAAGAGAAGCTGAAAAGGGGAGAGGGAAGCATAATAGCGCAAGTATGCTTGGACGAAGTTCGGAACAAGGAGACGAGAGGCAATTTGGGAAATTCGAAATGGGAGGAAGGAAGGGAAAAAATGAGGAGGGTTTGTGATATACGAGGAGGGGTACTGGAGTGGCAGGACATAGAGTTAGAGTTATTAGTAAGACAAGGAGAAGAGAGATGGAGAAAGATTATGGACTCGAGGTACAATAGATGTTATATGATGGTCAAAGGGTTGACGGAACCAGAATATTTGCAAAAAATAAAAAATGAAGATAAATGGAGTAGGGTGGTACTGTTTAGAATGGGAGAAGGAGTGAGAGCTTGTAGATATTGGATAGAGGAAGAGGAAAATCTGTGTAGAGTATGTGGATACGAAATGGAGTCATGGGCACATGTACTAGAGAGGTGTACAGGAGAGGAAGATGGACAGTTGAGTGTGGATGAATGTGTAAGATGGATTTTGGATGGTAATGGACAGGGAGTGATCTGGATGAAGAAAATGGAAGAACTAAGAGAAAGCAAGGTAAAGCGAAACATTAGAACATAAGCAGCGGTTAAGTTTGATTAAGGATGGAATGTAAATATATGTACAGGGAGCGGAGGCCCTCAAACCCGTAAAAGGGAGAGATTAAATATACATACAATTACCTTAAAGATAAACTTCTTATCTCCGATACAGATGAAATATTCTAGTTTTAAAGTCTACGAAGTTTTAATTTGATTGCAATCTAGTTTAAGTATTTAAAAAGACATTTATATATTAAACTTTTACGGCCTTCATTATAAATAAATTATTGTGTACTTAAAAATTTGCACGTGGAAACTTATAAGCTTGAAGATATTCTGAAACTAAATTTTTAATCACTGCAAGGCAAGGTTAACAGAATGGATATTTTATTTAGGCTAAAGCATTATTTTGTGTTAGATAAATAAATGCACAATATTTTTAAAGACTTATTTTTATTTTGATGAAGAATTTCATCATTTTAATCCAAATAGTGTAGGTTATTAATAATATTATTATCTATAAAAAATGAATACAATTTACAGTTGAACAGAAATAAGTATGTGTAATTATAATAAAAATTGCAGAAAAATATTATTTCAATATGTTCATCATACATTTATTTTACAGTTTTCTAAAACTTTTAAAGTGGACAATTTTTTTTCGTTAATTAGCAGCATTTATTTTTAGAGGAGAGACCCATTGGTTAGTACTCTCTGACTCTAATTTCGTTTCTAACTCGGTTTCTGAATCTGAGTTTGACTTGGACTCGGATTTAATTTACTTAATTTATAATCACTGCAGGGAGAGGTACAAATTTGTGTTATCTTATCTAAGCTAAATCATTCTTTTGCTTAAGGCAATGTAATACTTATCAGATTCCTACTTTACCGAGATATTTTTTTGCAGCAACTAACAGCCCCACAAATTGAGATAGCAAGTCAAAAAATTAGGAATATTAAGTCAAAAGCACTAAGGAACGTTTGTATGGTCCTACATTTCTGGAACTACAAAAAGATTTAATTTTTGAAAATTTTTGGAATTTATTATTTGTTATCCCAGATGTTTAAGTCAATACAAACGTTCCTCTGTGCCTTTTATACAATTTCCTAAATTTTCAACTTAGAATCTCAATTCGTGTCGACGCAAGTTGTTGCAAAAAATATTAAATTTTGGAAAATTTGTGGAATTTATTATTTGTTATTTTAAGTCCATACAAACGTTCCCCAGTGCCTTTTATATAATTTCCTAAATTTTCAACTTGGTATTTCAATTCGTGTCGACCCAAGTTGTTGCAAAAAAAAAATCGGTAAGGTAGGAATCGGGTATGTATTACATGGCCTTAAGAAGAATATTATAGTTTAAATCATTTTTAATACCAATATGAGAGTAAGTGCACACCATTTTTAAAAATGTATCTTTATTTGGATGAAGAATTTCGTCATTTTAATTCAAACAGTGTAATCGGAAAAAGAATTATCATTGAATCAAGAAAATGTTCTTGGATCAAGTAAATAGTGGTTGGACTTGCATATTGGTGGCGGTAGAGAGAACGTGTTCACTGACAGGTGGTGAGAGTTTTTTATGGAATTTGTGTTGAAGGTGTGAGGTGGGATTTGGTGAAATAGAAAACGTGAGGTTAGGTTGGCAAGGGGTCGGTTGAGTTTGTGGTCAGGAGTTTGGGCCTTCGAGGGGGACAAGGGTGTTTTCGTAGTGTTGGGGGATGTCGAAAGAGAGAAAAGGGTGTCTGCAGGGACCGTTAGGGGTGGAATAAAGTGGAATAAAGGAAAAATTTAGGGAGCCAGGCGGCAGCAGTGTTGAGAGACATCTGTCGGCTGGAGAAGGTGCTGCATGGAGTGGTCCCAATTACCGACAGCAGAGCGGGGCGTGGGAGAGCGGGAGGGAGTCAGCGAGAGTGCTGACAGTGCTGGTAGTGAAGTAGAACAGAAGGAAATTTTCCACACGCCACGACGGTTAGCAGTGCCTGGCCTGGTTTCGAGTGGCGCGTCGGGTTAGGGGAAAAAGCGGAACTGCGGGGACGAAGAAAGCGAAGTAGAGAGTGCCTAACGCAAGTGAGGGGGAGGCTCTCTTGATACAGAAGAGGAAGAGAGACAGTCAAGAGAATCCAGAGAAAAGAGAGGTGGAGAGTCCTTTTTAAAAAAGTGGCAGAACACGTAAGTCACCCCCCCCCCCCCCCATGGAGGGGCAGTCGGAAAAGGAGGCTTTAAGGATGCTGATAGACGTAAGGGGGACCAAGGAGAGGGGGGGGGGGTAAGGAAAGAGAAAGAAATTAAAGAACATAAGAGTAGAGAAAGTGGGAGGGCGTATGAACGAAAAGGAGATTGGTTAGAGAAAGGATAAGGGCAATGGAGATGAGAATGGAGAGAAAAGAGAAGGCAGACAGGAGAAATAATATTGCGATAAGAGGTTTGAAGCTAAGGAGCGGGAAAGAAAGGGAGGGGGTGGAAACGCTGCTACAGGGCATAGGGTGGGTTAAAGGCAAGCTGGGTAAAGTTAGACTGCAGGGGAAAAAGGAGAAGGAAGTGGCGGTTGTGGAATTGGAGAGTTGGGGATAATGCGAAATAAAAATAGGATAAAAGATAAATTGAAAATTATATATATTTCATCGATCACGATTTGACGCGGAAGGAAAGGGAGGTGCATATAATGCTGAATGACAGGGCTAGGAGGGAGATGCGTAAAGGGAGAGCGGCGAAGGTAGGGTATAGGAAAATAAAAGTAGATGAAAAAATGTGGGTGTGGGACGAGAAGAAAGAGGTGTTGAAGGAAGTGCGGGGGGACTTGTTTGTGGGAAGTAGGGGTTTGGGGCAAACCAAGGTGGTGGAATAATGAAGGTGCTGTACTGGAACGTAGCTGGGGTAATGTAGAAAGATGAGGATTTCTTTATGTCCAAACTCAACGCCTTTTGAGATGTTGACTGCAAGAAAGAAGCTTATCTTTGTTGGATACGAAAAATATGCACTGAATTACCGACTCTTCGAACAAACGTCACCTTGGACCAAAGTGCTGAAGTTACACTATACGGAGAGAAATCGAGTTTGAAAACCTGGTGATCATTGTTAGAAATCGGTGAGTCAGTCTAAGAAAAGTAAAGGAATTCATTTTCACGTTGGCCCATTTAACAAATGTTAATATGCAAATATTATGAATGGGAATTAAATGGTTCAGACTCAACGGTTGTCACTAGAATAACGAAAGGTTCGGCCGTCAGGGACCCAGTGTAAGAACGCGTGTAGAGTCGGAGGTAGAGTACAGCAACGAAAGGTTGGTCGCTCAGTACCCTTTGTTCGATCACACTTAGACTCGAAGGTAGAGTAGAGCAATGAAATCGGTTGGTCAGTTAGGTACTCAGTGAAAGATCGGGTTTTAAGGAAAGTAAGAAAAACAAACAGAGATTCTTACATACGTCTAAAAATGTGAGGCAGGCTTTGTAGAATCGTCGGTAGACGTTCTATTACAGCATCTTGAAACAGATGATGAAATATAATGATAAATTTGCAACAACAAAAAAGATTTATATATAATAACTGCACTTAATTTATTTTTAAAAGTACGCAGTTGCAGGCACGGTCATTTACAAACATAATCGCACGCTCAAACGCTATGAAAAATCGAACCAGTTCTAGCCAATTACGCTAATGAATCTTTTGGATTTTGTCGACAAAACCTCAGCCAAGCTGTTTCGCTGAAAAACGAGGGCTAACAGAGGAATATATTTTTTCTATTTTCTCGTTTCACACATTTTATATGAATAGGTTTCATAGGTAAAATAATATTTAAATTTCAATAAAATTTACCAGCATAAAAAAAAGAATCTAATGATTATAGTTCTACTAATCTTATTTAGTTCAAATTTAGAAGTAAAAACAAAAGCAGCTACTACAAATAATTTATTGGAACATTCAAGTTAAAAAAATTGTTTCAGATAAAAAGACTTGAGTCTGAAATTAATATTCTAACTTTTAAGTTGAAGTTGAACATTAAATCAAAGGCTAACTGAAATTAGAAGAAATAAGTCTTAAAAATTAAAAATGTTAAATAATAAAACTTTGATAAAATTTTGCTAAAAGTGAGTAATTTATTTATACATTTTGATAAGATATAAGAATGCACATTATATAATATAATAAATAATATTTTAGTATTAAAAATCAGTATAATAAATTACAAACATAGGGAAGTGAAGTAAACGGTGTTTTTTTTTAATAGTTTTTTTATTTTATTTCCGGAACAATATTTGAAGGCTTGCAGTACAAAATAGATAACCAACAAAATCGAAATTTTTAGGAGAGCGAAATAACATTCTATAAAATCAAAACCACCATTTAACGATAAAAATGAAAGTTTACTCTCGAGCTGAAGTGTTTCTGAATTGAGGCCAAAAAAGTATTATTAAAAAAAATCATCCAGTTCCAAAAATAAAATGTGGAAGTTTACAATCTCAAAGTGTCAGAAACCTAAAATTGAAACAGGTTCGATTGATGATCACGATAAAAAGTGAAATTTTCAGTTTAAACAAAAAATAAAAACTTACACCCGAGATATTGAGTTGCTAAATTGGGAGAAAATGAGCTTGACTAGAAAAAGGCAACCAATTCCGAGTAAATTATTCAAGAATTTGGGGGTTCTAATTTCACGGGTTTTGAAAATCTATTTTTCAATTTAAAAAAATAATAAGACAGGTGCAGTCGTATAGAATAACGGAATGGCGCGAACTCCCGAACTGACGGCGGTAATGCAGCGTTAGTGCGCTTGCGTGATATTGATGGTAACTTCCTGGTACAGAGTCACAGACGGCACGATCGGATCATCGTACAGTGTTTTGAGCTCCTCTTTGGCACCTTCCCCAACGTTAGGAGCCGAAAGAGTCCGGTCGTTACCGATCATGCACGAAGCTGAAAAGAGCCGGTTGGCGCCCAATTTAAATGCCTACATTTAAAGTTTGATACCATTCGTATAGTTCATACATTAATTTAGAAAGAAAAGTATTGTTTTTTTTTCAAAATGTTTGTAATTATTTATTCATGCTAATTATATACATACATACATACATACATACATATATATATATATATATATATATATATATATATATATATTCTTCACAATTTAAATAGTCCATGGGCGTATTTGAATTGGTTAAAATGCTTATAAATGAATTTCATTGTATTATTAGAACTAATTTACGGACTGAAGAAACAATCAGAGGGCAATGCAATTCAGAACTAATTTTTTTTTATTTTCATATTTTTACAGTTTGAAAATGTAGAATAGAATAGAATTGTATTTCTCCATGAACATCCTCATTAGACTTTTACATATACTACCTTTGTACCTTCTGAGTATAATACTTTTACTTTGACACTTTTTGCCATGCTTCGTAATTACAAAAATCACATGTTTATCTCATTGATGCCATTCTGCGCTTATTATTCTTACAATCATTTATTCTACAATTGCTTAATATTGCCACTTGATATTCTCCCTTTCATGAACCTTATTTTTTTAAACTTTCAACTGTACAATTTTCCAGGTCAGCTTAAATTAATTTAATTATGATTACAATACTTTTTTAATTATGACAATAGTTTCAAACCCCCATAGAAATAAAGTGAGGGTTTCGTACATACTTTCCCCGTCAGAACTTTACGCAATAAACAAAGAGGCGGTTGCTCTTTTTATTACTTTCTTGAATATTTAAAGTTATAGTAATAGGGCAATATATATCATATATTTAAGATGTTACTAAAATCAAGTCACAACTGACAGTTGAATGTTAAAAAAAATATTAAACCACGCTATCATTTTCAATGCTCTAAATGGATGAATACATCAACAAATTTGTGAAGTTTCAAAATTATATCATCGTAAGCAATTTTAAGTTAGAAACATTATAAATAGAGAGATTACAATTTTTTTACCAAACATTTTTTAAAGTAGTATTAATAATTGTTCAATTTTTATTTATACATCAAAATTTGTTTTGAAATCTTTTTAAATATTCTCTTAAAATTATTATTTTTTTAAATAAAAAATCACATTAAGTTTTCACAGGAATCTTAAGAAAAATTTTTTATTATCTTTAAACCTTTCAAAATCCTGAAAAAGCTTAGAAATTTTATTTAAAAATCTGCATTTTCTTTTAAATGTTTTGAAATCTTCTCATATTTTAAATTAATTTTCCAAATTTCTGCGAAGTTTACAAAATTCAAAATGATTTTCTTTTAAAAAGTGATTACTAAACAAATCAAGGTTTTGTAATTAAATTACATGTAATTTTCAAGGTTTGCACATCAAATCGTCAGCCAGTTGTGTTACACATTTTTTGTAGGTTTATGTTTATTAGAGTGCTCAGTTTTATATTAAAGAAAGAAATTTTGTGAACTGAAATTTTCCAAAGAAGAAGCAAGCGAGGAAGTAATCGAAGATGGAATTACAAGCGAAGATTGAAAGAAACAGACTGTTAACCCGGTAAGAAGAGAAGAATTAAAAAAAATTCAGAATCTGAATTCCCATTAATACGTGAATTTTCCTTCATCGAAAGTTCCACCAACGAGTAGAAAAAAAAGCAAAACCTATTCCTTTGAATCGACTTGGGCTGTGCAAATTTGCATGGATTGCACAGCAACACAAAAAAAGTATACGGAGTCAAAAAAACGATCTATATAACATTGTAGTAATATTGGTCCAGCACAGTCGAAATCCAAATTTTTTAAATTTTATGCTTACCATTTTTTGTTGACTTTGAATTTTTGGTTTGGGTTAAATTTGTGCAACTTGACTGCTAAACATCTGAAATCGTTGTTAGGGTTTAGTCAAATACAGAAAAAAAGTGGTAAGCAGAAAACGGTAAAGATAAAGGATGAAAAGTTAAGACAATATAAAATATTATTATTAAAATGACTCCACCATTATGGTAGACAAAAAAATTGAAATTTCCAAACTTATATTCCACAAAAACGAATAGAAACTATGCAAGTGCAGGTATTTTGTGGACAGATTAGAAGGAATTAAAATAATCGAAAATGAAGCATGTCAGAATGAAATTAAAAATAACCAACAAAAAAAAATTGAAATTTCCAAACTTATGTTGCACACGGAGGAATAGAAACCATGTAAGCACACACATTTTGTGGACGGATTAGAAAGAATTAAATTAATCGAAAATACAGCATGTAAGTATTGAATTAAAAATAACCATGAGAGGTGTGTCTACTGCTCGCATTAAGAGGAATTTAAAAAATGGAAAATATGTTCGCCTGCATGGAACACAACACAAGTGGCAATCGTTACGGAAATAGAAAAGAATTGGTTTCAGAGATAAACCTATTCTTTCGTTGGGCACTTCTCCCGATGGAAAATTAGCACATTCAAAAAAATTAAATAATGCTCACTCTTTCGTTTATATCTGAAAATATTAATTTTTCTTTATTCTTCTCTTCTTACCGGGAAACAAGTTTAGTTAAGCTAAATATTGTAGAAGTTCAAATACTAATGTATTTATGGATTTGATTATCCAGAATAAGGCTCATGAAAGGGAGAATATCAAGTGGCAATATTAAGCAATTTCAGAATAAATGATTGTAAGAATAATAAGCAGAGAATGGCATGAATGAGCTAAACATGTGATTTTTGTAACTACGAAGCATGGCAAAAAGTGCCAAAGTAAAAGTATTATACTCAGAAGGTACAAAGGTAGTATATGTAAAAGTCCAATGAGGATGTTCACGGAGAAATAAAGTTCTATTCTATTCTACATTTTCAGTCCGTAAATTAGTTCTAATAATACAATAAAATTCATTCATAAGCATTTTAACCAATTCAAATACGCCCATGCACTATTTGAATTGTGAAGAATATATATAATTAGCATGAATAAATAATTACAAACATTTTGAAAAAAAAAAAAACTTTTCTTTCTAAATTAATGTATGAACTATGCGAATGGTATCAAACTATAAATGTAGGCATTTAAGTTGCGCGCCAACCGGCTCCTTGCAGCTTCGTGCATGATCGGTAACGACCGGACTCGTTCGGCTCCTAACGTTGGGGGAAGGTACCAAAGAGGAGCTCAAAACACTGTACGATGATCCGCTCGTCAGACGGCTCGCAGGACTCAACGTTATTTGCTAATTACAGCGTCTCTATAAGCGCGTCGCATATTTAACATTGCACGGCGCATCTTATTTCGACTCTAATCTTAACTGTACATCAGAAAATATTTTAACTAGGATTTACTGAATAAGGTGCATTTGACAAAGTAATATATATATAT
>CAKNYM010040641.1:162-11477 GCA_932195095.1 Andricus curvator
TCCTTTTATGATAAAGTGTTCGCAATAAAATAGTTTTGATCAGAATTATTCTTTGTTTATTTCCACGCATACAGTTTTCAAACATTTTCTGTATTATTCTACGATCAAATTTTTTTTTGATTTAAAACAAACTTTGAGTTTGAATTAAAATTAAAGAATACATTACACGAATAACGACTTTCATCAACGCAAAAAAATAATGCTAGAGACTGTAGAAAATTTGTTTGACACGCATAAACGAAATCGAAATCGGTTCTCTGGTAAAAATTTCCCTCAAAACTAATTTTTCTGAAGAAAATGTTTTGAAATACCTTAAGCGATGTATTTATAACTTATGGCAATCCAACATTGTTTGAATAAGTTTTATTTCGGTAAGTTAAGACAAATATCGCACTCGGAAATTTGTTTGAAAATTATTTTCAGTTATGAATTTTGCTTAAGCAGTGTAACAATACTTTCACAGAAACTCGATAACATTTTATGAGAGATAAAAATTAGGTTTTGTAGTAACGTCTTTCCTGGAAAAATTTATGTTTTGATTATTGTTTCCGTTTCTATCATTTTGAATTCTGCTGTGCACTTGCAAAATTGGTTTATATAAAATACATAAACATAAACCTGCAGATAATATGAGACTGTTTTCACAGTTAGCGGATAGCTAGCGGATACCGCGACTTATTCCTTTACACATGAAAAACCGGTTTATACCAAATACACCCCCACTAAACACGTTTGTGTGATTTATGGAAAACATGTGTTCTTTTGTGTAAATTACATGACATAGGGATTCTTTTGTGCGATTTGTAGGAAATGCGTGTTCTTTTGTGGAATTTCCAGGAAATACGAATTCTTTTGTATGGTTTATATAATGCACGTGTTCTTTTGTGTGATTTCTAGGAAACGCATACTTCTATCCTTTGTTTGCCTGTTAAAAAACCGGTTTTATTCACGTGCGTGGCATAACGGTTATTCCCACGCTCACAACATATGACTCTCCCCCTACCAAACAATGCACTCCCCCACTCCTCATATATTTCACGTACATAAACCGACGCATGGCACCGCGTTGAATCAGTTGAGTTCTTATATGCAAAGGAGCCACTATGTCGCAAGTTAACAATGATTCAGTAGAGATAGAATCCTCGCCGGTCTTTGATTTTTCAAAATCCGCGAAAACTCAAACTATCGAAGTGAATTCGTCAGATAATTAGGTTTAAATCTGCATACTTCAAAAATCAGGTACAAACAAAACTTGAGAAACAATTCGTCGAATTATATTTTGAAATCGTTTTTATGGAACTGACAACCATCTTAATTCCATATATTGTTGGCGAGGTCGAACTTATTTTTTCTACACGTACATAATTAAATGTATTTTGTTGGATATTAAATAAAAACAGATATGGAATTATAATTTAAAAATGTGTATATTTACTACCTGTCACTTAAAAATAGTTTAGGATAATTTTATATTCTAATTAGTTAATTAAATATTATACATACCTTTAAGTAATTATAGCTTTGTTGTTATTTTAACACTCCTTTTCCAACCTAGATAGTTAGAAAATAAGATTAGGATAATTAATTTGCGTTGTAATTAGTTGTCTCCTTTTCCAAATCCTCCTTTCCTCTTGGACTAACAGGGAGGGGGTGCGGCTCCATCCCCTTTTCGAGGCGCAACATGTCCATTCATTAATCATCGCAGGTTCGCACAGGGAGGGGGTGGTGCCCCCTACCATTTTCCAAATTCGACACATTCATTCGATGGGACGGGGTGGGGCCCCCTCCCTTTTTGCCATGTGAGAATCATCCACTCGATGGAATCATGTGTGACCCCTCCCCTTTTCCAACTCAGAATAACTCATTCGATCAATTAGGATAGCCGCCATTTTGCAATTAGGCCACACCCCTAATTACCGCCATTTTGTAATTAGGTCACGCCCCTAATGGGCGCCATTTTGTAATTAGGTCACGCCCCTCGACCAATCAGGGGAGGTCACACCCCCTCTACTACCCCCACTCCTCCTTTCAGGCCACGCCTCTCGACCAATCACAGCCCGCGCTATACCCCAGGGTATCTACTAGCGAGCTCAGAGCGAATTGTCGTAAACGCCACAGGTTTCAGTTTGGCAGGGTGGTTGACCGCTGGCGCAATTCAAGTGCGCCCCATAAAAGTATCCATCCTACCTAGCTTAGGACTGTGTTCAAGAATTTGAATGATGCTACGTTTATAGATGGGTAGCTGTGGAATAGAGTATTAGCTATAGGATAAAGAGGATCATGAACATTGATGGTCCCATGGAACTGGGATTTTCCGGCCTATCATTTGTTAGCCATTTGCAAACGAAATGAGAATTTCTATTCTGGAAAATTTCAAACGATTCAATGAATTTACGCATTCAATTTCAGAGGAGGGCAAAACAATACTTTGCCCCTGCCTGGCCGATTTCTGGGGGGAGGGCATTGCCCCCTGTGCCCCTTAGGGCTCAGTCGCCTCTGCGTTAATCTAAATAAAAATAATCTTTCATCCTTCATAGGTGAAGAGTTATGTCACTTCAAAAAAATACATTTTTTGCTATTTTGAGCCATAAAAGTTTTTCTAAAAATTAGCTCGTTTGGTACATATTCCACTGAAAACGGTAACAGGATTAATTATAGGAGGAAAAATTTTGCGTAAAATAAAAAAAATATATTTCTGCTCTTATAGGTCACGAATTATCACCATTAAACTTTGACCCTTTACATTGAGATGGTTCTTTATTTACTGGAAAATGTACTGCAACCGTATTTGAGCATTTTTTTGGCATATACGCATCCGTAGTTCATTAGAAATACACTTTTTTCTCATTTTTCGTTAAAAAACAATGTATTGTTTACCCTGCAAAAAACGTCGCATTGAAAAGTATTAAAAAGTATTAGCACTTTGAATGCGTTTCAATTGTGCTTTCTGATGCGGAGAGAAGGTTTGAAAAGTATTGATTCGCATTAAGCTTTGCCTCGCTAAATGCGAGACTTCAACGTGCATACTTCGCATTCAAAAGTATTGGATCGCATTTAATTCATCCACGCTTAACTCCAAGCAGCGGTCGAGAATTTGTATACTTCCCATTAAAAAGTATTGGTAAGCTTTAAGTTTATCCGCGACAAATGCGACTGTCAAATAAATTTCTTCAAAAGCAAAAAAAAGTAGTTTTTCACTGTTTAATTATTTAATTGATTCTTAAACTATATTTTATATGTACAATATTTTACATATATAGTAATTACATAATTTTAATCTTAAAACAAACGCACGTAACACCGTCTGAAATTATCCGCAAGTGCGAAGACACGAACCCTAACCGCACACGCCCGAATTTTATCTCTACCTAAGTCCTCACCTAACCATCTGAGCTAACGGAGCGCGCTGAGAACATTCGTGCGAAAAATAATAGCAATTATCCCATTTCCTACATTGAAGATTATTCTTATAGACTTAAGGAATTATATGATTAATGACTTTTTTCTAGTTTTCAAGTTATCAATTTTTTCAAACTTAATGGAACATTTAAATATATATTTTTATTAAATAAAAAATTAATATAAAAAGAAAATAGATAAAGCAACTTAAGCCCACATTCATCGCTTAAAAAGTACTGTATTTCTATCGTGCAAATAGCTTAATAAAATTCGATATATGGGCGATTTTCAAATAGATTTCAATTTTAGTTTCCGAGATGCAAGTAAATTAAAGTTCTAAATTATGCAATAATTGTTATCAGTTTTCTTAGATATATGTACCAGGATGTACTTTATAACGTGGGAAAGCTGTTTGATCTAGACTATTGATTTTTTCCACTGATTTGTGTCTAAATTATTCTTTTACTTAAAGTACATTATTATAAAGGTTAAAACTGGGTTTGGCCGGCTTAGCGGGTCGAAATAATTCGAAATTTTTTTTAAATGTGCAAAAGTTGTCTGCACATTCTAAAAAAATTTCCAAATTATTTTCAAATTTTTTTTCAAAAATTCAAAACTGTTTAAAAATAAAATTTTGTAAAATAAGTGATTAAAACTGTATTATAATAATATACCATTTTTAAATGCTATCATCATCATTAGGACTTTTAAAACATAGGAAACGATTAACAAAGTTAGGAACAAATCACCAGTATTTGATTAAATAAAAACAATTATTATAATATTTTAGAAAAATCATTTCCTTATGATGGTCCTTGATCTGAGTACTCTGAACTGAGAGGTATTTTCTTTTAGTGTTTCAACAGGCGGGACTGTTAAAAAATAGGTAAAAGAGAAAAGTTAAGGAAGTAATGTTACGTAAAAAACGGAAAATTAGAGAAAAGAAAGGTAGAGAAATAGTAAGAGGATACAATGGACAGCGGGATCTAAGGATCCTTTGGAAGAACATCTAGCTTTTTTTCTTTTCGTCCAGTAGCTGTAAATTCAACTTTTTTCAGAGTATCTTTCTTGTTGTTCATTTGAGTCTTGTCAGGATCATTTTTACTTAAGATTTCTATGACTTTAGGGGTTTTGATTTGGCGATGTAAATAATCTAAGGAATACCTTGCTGGCCCACCCGTTGAGCAAAAATCGCAAGATATTAGGTTCAAGTGGCAGCTCTCACAAGAAAGCTCTCTTGACACCAAATCATTTCCGAAGTGTTTTTGCCAAACCAATTGGTGGATTTGCATTGTTTTAGGGATAGGTTTTAGACCTTGCAGCAATATTTCTTGAATTTTTCATATGTCGTCTGGTGTAACTACAAAAATCTTGCATTGTAGTTTTGCGGTACATTGAACAAAGCCTTCGATTGTGGAAATATCATGTCCCTGAACTATAGCCCTATCTGCTATACTTTTTACGTTAGCACCAACGCCATCAGCAATGTTCTTCCCATGACCAGCTTCGTAGAAATTCCATGTTGCTCCTTTAAAGTTGAACTTCTTACACATCTCTTTCAGCAGATAAAAGTTCTCCTTATTTCGATATTGTGTTGTAGTTCCATCGCTGATGAAGTGAATTACATCTGCATCATCTACCGTCGTTCTTAAAAGGTTCATTACTGAAGTTAAGTGGGCCCAAATGCTGCAAGGATCATGGCGTAATGATTCTGATACTGTACAGAACGTGACATGTTTTAAATCTCCGTCATTTACATAGTAGAAGGCACCTGTGTGCAGCGATAACTGTTTTTTGGACGCCCCAAAGTGCGTTCCATGAACTTCTGTCGCATACTTCATATACCAATTTTGAGACCAATCCATAACAATAAAAACTTGAGATTTTGGTAGATTAATCCTCAGATATTTTATGCACAATATTTGATGAACTTGTAGAAGAACACTGGAAAATTCTTATCTGCAGGTAATTTCAAAATAAATTCACACATCTCCTTGAATTTATTCTTACATTCATCGCATTCCCGATACATGCAGTACTTGTTTTCCACGTCACAGCAAAATTCCTTGAAAAATTCGTTTAGCGTATTAGCTTTTGTTACATTATTGAAACGTAACTTGTCAAATAGAAAAGTGAAATTTGCGTGCTTCACACAGAGACAAGTATCTCTTTCACCTAGACGTTGTTTAACTACTCAGAAAGGCTTTACTCTCCGAAATGTTGCGCAAGACATTTTGATCTTGCTCGTTTCAACAAACTTTTTGTAGAGCTCTGCTATTGTGTCTCTCATATAACGTTTTTGCTTTCTCAATTTGCCTTTGGAAATAAAAGATTTCTTTTCTGGACTCTCAAAAGAGTTTTCTTCATCTTCGAAGAATTGTTCAACAATAAGTCTCATTTTCCCTATCGTATTTTTGTACTGTCTTTTCTGTACTGGAACTTTATTCTTGACTATTTTTCTGTGGTGGTGGTAAGAAAAAAAAATCTTTTTTTTGCAAGCAATTTTTAAGTGATATAAAACACGCCATTTTTAAAAAAATAATTTCAGCTGTGGAAAGGTGTTTTGCTCCATCAGCCCTTCGAATTTTATGGGGAAATTTTTTGGAAAAAAAAATTATTTTGCGTTTGTACCTCTTTTTTTGGGAGGCTTCGGAGTTGTTATTCAGGATAACCGATAGTTTGTCCCGTGTTCTCAGACGACTTACGAGGATTTAATCAATTTTAAGATTCTGGAAACGTCATGTGTTTTTAAAATTTGATAAAAACTGCTTATTTTTCATAATTATAATTGATTATAATACGAATTATCACCTCAAATTCGTTAACATTATAGAGGCTTCGGAGTTGTTAACAAACCGAGGGACAGACATATAAGCATGATTCTTTCAGTCAGTATTTATAATCTCTAGCATGTTAGTATTGCAATTTGAACTGCATCATATATTTAAAAAAAGTCCTCAAGGCCAATATTATAGACAAAATTTTTACCAGTCCTGTCAAATTTCAAGTATGTGAATCTGTAGGGAGGGACACTGTAGGGAGGGTAAACACTGACTACTTAATTACAAAAAAGGTATGCCTAACTGTAATTTTTTTATACTTTTTCTGTATGGACTAATAAAGTAGGCCACTATATGTGCTATAATCCCCTTAGTAGGTCAAAAATGTTATAGGAACATCGAAGAAACATCGAGGGACATACAAATTGAAATCTATTTGAAAATCGCCCATATAATTTAAAAAATCGCAATTACTGCAATTGCACAATTAGGTTTATTCATATTATATAAAAAGGCCGTGGCTACGTGTACCGAAATTTCGGTATTAATAGCCGCATTTTTTCGGTGCGAATAAGGGGAGCTGGAAAAGGGGCTATTTGTACCGAAATTTCTGTAGAAATAACCGCATTTTTTCGGTACGTGTAGACACTTTCTTATAAGAACGTATAGTTCAGTACGTAGAGAAGAAGATTTAAACAAAATATTTGATAAAACATTTTAGTGCAAATAATACTTTTCACACAGAGTTCTGTCAAACCAAATTTTCGCTTCATTCAATTTAACTAAGAAAACTATTTTGACATTTTCAGTTTTTTTTTTTGTAAGAAATGGGAACGAGTCTCTCCACTGTCTTCATCACTGATTTGTTTATCATGCATAGATATTTACTGGGATACGTTTTATTTTCATACGTAGTAAAGATTTGTATTAAATGTTCACACCCAAGCCGAAGTGTTGTTGGATTGAGACCAAAAACGTGTTATCAAATAAATTTATCCAGGTTCGATGAAATGGATGTGGAAGTTGACAACCAGGCTTGATTACGGATTGCGATAAAAAATTCAATTTTTAGTATAAAAATAAAATAAAAACAAGCTTCCGAGATATTAAGTTCCTGAATACGGGTAAATAAAGTTTGATGTAAATAAGTTAGCCAATTCCGAGAAAATCGACTGAGAATGTTGAGATTAAAATTGTATGAGTTTTCAAAATCGGCTTTGGATAGCGATTAAAAAACAAATTCTTAATTTTTTGCAAAAATAAAAACTTTCTCCCGAGATATGTGGATGCTAAATGAGAATAAAAAAGGCTTGACCCAAAATAAAATGATTTTGTTCCGAGAAAATCAATATTGAAGATCGCGATATCACAGTATGAGAGACATTTTTTTGGCAAAAATAAAAAAAAAATATATATATAAAACAATATTTTTCTCTCCATTAAATTGAATAAATTAAAAATAAGTTCAAGAAATATCAATGCCAAAAGGTTGAAAAAATTATTACTACGTTAAAATTGTAACTAATATTTTATATAAATTTTGTTTAAAATTATTATATCAAAAAATTATATTTTGAACAATCCTCCCAATGTTCAATTGATTTTTTAAAGAATTATTTATTCAATAAACTCATTTTCGATAAAAATGTTGGTTATCTAGTTCTGTACTGCAACCCTTTAAACACGATACTCCTTATAAGTAAGTAGTCTTATTTGCGTAGCTCTTGAAACGTAAAAATTTAATTTCTTCATGTTTAAAACGTGAAAGACAATTTGTTTTAAGCAAAAAGAATTTAGTGACTAAAAATATTTTTTTGATTAAAACTAGAACATTGCGTCGCAATTTTTTGGAAATAATTATGTTAAACAAAATTAATATTTTTAAAACAATCAAAACCTAGGGTTAAGTGATGATTATTAAAAATGGTATTTATTGAACGTTATTACACTATATGTGCTCGATAGAACATTAGTCCTTCCATGAAACGGCTGGATTTCATGAAACTGGCTAAGATATAGGTATGCACTTTCAACAAAATTTAAATCAAAATTATTTTTGCTTGATTCGCAATAATGTTAATATTTTCTATTTGGTTTTTCGAATTTTGAAATCAAAAGAACTTTCTACAGGCAAAATCATTATGGCGCAGTTTCAGGGGGCAAAAAAAGATCGAGTTCGTTAACCAGCCATTTTGGATGAAAATTCAAAAAGTTAGAGCATTTTCAAAATTTTTTAGACCATTTTTTTCCAAATTTGAAAATTATATGTGCGGCCGCTTATAGAACTCGAAATTTTAATCAATTTATCTTTACGACTTTTTTTGATAAAAAGAAAATTGTCCAAGTTACAGCATTTTCAAAATCCCCCCAAAAAAACGAAAAGTAACATTTTCGGCCAAACAACGCACGATACGAAAAAAAGTCAAGATAGGCAAAGTGTTTCTTTTCGCACGTCCTACAAGATGATCATGGCGACTTTTCCAATTTTCTTGAAAAAAATCGAAAATTCAAATTTTGATCCCACAAAAAATAATGAATTATTACATTCTCATCATAATGAGAAAGTATTGGTTTTATGTGAAAAATGACTTTCGCGGATTCCATCAAATGTCGACGTTTTGAGGCCCCCTGAGTCAGAAAAAATGGTTTTTACGTCGGTGTCTGTTTGTCTGTCGTTGTCGTTGTCGTTGTCGTCGTCGTCGTCGTCGTCGTCTTCGTCGTCGTCTGTATATCGGATAACTTTTGAAAGACTAATCGGATTGTATTGTGCTTTGCCACACAGTTTCAGGGGGCAAAAAGAAAGATCGAGTTCGTTAACCAGCTATTTTGGATGAAAATTAAAAAAGTTAGAGCATTTTCAAAAAATTTTAGACCATTTTTTTCTAAATTTGAAAATTATATGTACGGCCGCTTATAGTACTCGAAAATTCAAACAATTTATCCTCACGACTTTTTTTGATAGAAAGATAATTGTCAGAGTTACAGCATTTTCAATATCCCCGCAAAAAAACGAAAAGTAACATTTTCGGCCAAACAACGCACGATACGAAAAAAAGTCAAGAAAGGAAAAGTGTTTCTTTTTGCACGTCCTACAAGATTATCATGACGACTCTTCCAATTTTCTTGAAAAAAATAGAAAATTCAACTTTTGATCGCACAAAAAATAATGAATTATTACATTCTCATCATAATGAGAAATTCTTGGTTTTATGTGAAAAATGACTTTCGCGGATTCCATCAAATTTCGACGTTTTGAGGCCCCCTGGTCAGAAAAAATAGTTTTTACGTCGGTGTCTGTCTGTCGTTGTCGTCGTCGTCTCTATATCGGATAACTTTTGAAAGACTAATCGGACTGGATTGTGCTTTGGCACACAGTTTCAGAGGGCAAGAAAAAAGATCGAGTTCGTTAACCAGCCATGTGACCGAGCGCGAAGCGCGAGATGAATACCCAATCGAGCGCGAAGCGCGAGATCCAACAGGTGCGCGCCCTAGGCGCGCTGAAACTTGCGAGCGAAGCGAGCCGCGCGCGAAGCGCGCGATGAGAATGTGCCCGCGAAGCGGGCATTTTTTTTTTATTAAGTTCGTTCACACTTAATTTCTCACAAATGGGAAATAACATCAAAAGCCGATTGTGCTACGGTTATTATTTCCGAGGTTCGATCAAAAATGGTCACCCGGTAAGAAGGTGTGGATTGAATTGAATACAAACGTTTCTATCCAAATGAATGTCGTTTTTGAAAATCTCGTTTGAATGCAGAACAGCGCCGCAGCACGAAATGAAAGTGATAAAAATGAAAGCATTTGTAAGCCGGAACAAAATGGAATTAAAGTGTGAACAAAAAAGTGAACACGAAAAGAAAGTGATAAAAATGAAAGCACTTCGCACGGCAGAACAGAACGGAATTGAAGTGTGAACGAAAAAGTGAAGATGAAAAGAAAGTGATAAAAATGAAATCACTTCTTACGACGGAACAAAACGGAATTAAAGTGTGAACGAAAAAGTGAATGATTCAAACGGAATTGACTTGAATTAATTTGCGTAAAAAATATATAAATTGCCGGATTAGACATCAGAAACTTATGTTGAAAATTGCAAAGAATAATAATAACAATTTTCGTTTTCAAGTATATGTATTTCAAACTTTTTATCTCGAACACAGGGGCGTTTACACATACAAGATTATATAAATAATGTAAGAATATACACTGCCGTGCGAAAGTTACCTCACATCTGTTTTTCAATAACTTAAAAAAGCACTCTAGTTTTAATAATATTAAACTGTACATTTTCTTTCAATTATTGCACGGAAGCTGATGAAGTTGTGAGCCTAATGGGCATAAATTGAAGGCAATCTGTTAATTTTATTGCAAGTTATTTGAAAAAAAAACTTCAAATTTTAATGTTTCCGAAAATAATCAATAAGCCCAAAAATAACAAAAAAATTTTCATGTTTTTTGGATAAATTTTAAGATATAATTTTCTACATTAATGTAGAAAATTATCAATTGCAGTGACTTAATGAGATATTTCAAGAATTTCTTCCTTTGATACAGTCAAAGGTTGAACTTGGTTTAAAATTCCATAAAAATTGAAAAATATTTCACTCCTAGGAATTTTTTTAAAAATAGTTTTGATTTCATTTTATTAAAATTCAATTAAATCGGTCAGAATATTTTTCTATATATTTAAAAAAAATTTAATTTGTGAATTAAACCATGTTTAGCCTTCGGATGTATCGAAGCAAAAAATTTATAAATATATCTTTAAGTCACTACAATAATGCAGAAAATTATCTTCAAATTTAGCCCAAAAACATTGAAAAATATTACTTATTTTCGGAATTATTGACATTTTTCGGAAACATTCAAATTTGAATTTTTTTCAAATAACTTCTAATGAAATTAACATGTTGTATTCAATTAAGCCCATTAGGCGCTTAATTTCATTAGCTTTCGTGCAATAAGTAAATGAAATTATATACTATAACAGTATTAAAACAGGAGTGCTTTAAAATATTGAAAAATAGATTGAGCGGCAGTTCCATAAAGCTTAGTATCCTAAATTTTAGATTAGCTTTTAACCCAGGTTTATATAGAAGATAAACGTTTATTTTTTAGCCTGCTGGCCTTAAAAAA